>PVJA010004925.1:0-82312 GCA_004027025.1 Myocastor coypus | reverse complement strand
AGCAGTCTTTCAATCATTCTCTTGTATACAGCAGCAAAATTTTTGCATCAGCATATTCTACAAGCAGACATCTCTTGCACCTTGTGGGTCATGATTCTGTCCAGGTCTACAAGGTGGATATCAAGGAAATAGCAGTAGTTCAGTCCCACAAGTGACACCTGGCCACCAGTAAGTGTCATGGACACTGCCCACATCCACAGCATACTAGAACTGTGTGTAATATCCTACCCTCAAATTGTTCGAAGTGCTGGTCATATATATGTCATGCCAGTCTTTATGTTATGTTTTATTCTTAGTAATTCTTTACTATCATGAAAACATTTTCTCAGTTGATATTTTTCTATATATTAACCTGTTCAAATACTATGTGAATATTCTGAATGGATCACAGATTCTTATATGTGATACACAACACTCTGGTCTCTTGGTTGGACTCACGACTTAATTTTAATTTTGGAATATTATTTTGAAATATTTAATTTAATTTTAATTAATATTTCATAGATTTTCTGAATATCGTTCAAATTTAATTTTTGTTTTATAATTTATACTGTATCTTTGACTTACAATCTACTTATAAGACATGGTATGGGAGCTGGGGAGATAGCTCCATGGTACAAGTGCCTGCCTGGCAAATGCAAGAACATGAGTTTGAAACCCAGTCCCGCCAAAAAAAAAAGACATGGTATGATATTTTCTCCTATTGTTAGAAACTTTAAAAATATATTTCCATTTTTCATTGACTTTAAAAAAAATTAAATTCATGTTAAAAATTAATAAATAATAAATAAAAGTCTATGGAAGCAACAACAAAAAATAATAAATTTAAAAAGTCTTAAATATACCAAATATCAAAATATGTGCTCTTGAAGAGTACATTATGCTGAAAGATAGAGTTGAAAAATTAGCTTAATTCTATACAGAAAGAAAAATGCTTAAGATAAAAATATACAAATATCAAAGGCCAGGGAGATAGCTCAGTGGAAATAGTGCTTGCCTGGTAAGTGCAAGGTCCTGAGTTTGATCCCTGGTACCACCAAAAATAAATAAATATATACATATATACATATATACATATATATATATATATATGAAATGACAATGAAATAGTTTCACAACAGGTTAGTAGGACAGCTTCAATAGTTAATATACTGCATATTATTGTCTTTGTAGTATTTGTTCAGAGTACAAGATGCAGACATGATAACTTTTCTAAACACTATTGGTACAAATATTTCTTCTCATTGAGCTAAGAGTAGTTGTATGTATAGTTCAATGGTCCATAATAGTAGTGGGTTATTGGCAGAACTGGCAATGTCGGAAGCTGTTGACTTGAGCCTTTTACAGCTCAGCATATTAATATGGCTTTACTTTTTATACCTCATGGTTAAACTTTTCTGCTGGATGGTTAAGACCAAGATAAAGCAAGACCTGTATAACAAAACATGTAACTTTTGTATCTGACAAAGTCAGTCAAATCCCCTCAGGATGTACCCTGAAACCATGTACAGTGTTTTGTAGATCTTTTGTCAGACACTGGAACATATTAATGTGAAGAAGAGAGGACAAAGGAAAGTGGGTGCCTATCACCCAACAAGGGTCTGAAGTGAGAGTTGAAGGCCACGGGGAGAGCAGAGAGTGGCACCTCCCCACCAAAGGTCTCCTGCAAGCAGCAACTCTCACTAATGCTGGACTCACTGTGTGGGAGGGGCAGCTTGAACCTGCAGGTACACAGTGACTACTGGTAAACCCACAGGCTTCCACGGAAAAACACATTGGTAGAACAGAGCAGTCGGCACAGCAGGCCTCAGTGGCTCCTGGGTTCATCAGATTCAGACATCTCCCAAGAGAGTATAACTGGCTTGTGGCAGTCTTAGAAATGGGACAACTGACTCAGAAACTCAGGCTGGCTCCATCCAGTAGCTCCCTCTGTCAGGGTGAGGGAAACAAAATCAATAGGGGGTCGAGGAACCCAAGCTGGCAAGAGCCATGTGGACTGTTACAAACTGAATCAATTGAGTTCCAACCTTACGCAGCCAGGAAACAGGAGATCTAAGGCCTGCTGGGTTTATTCACTCTCCTGTGGTAAGTCTATGGCTGGCCCGCTGGGACTGATCAACAGGGATCTGGGATTTATCTGTCCACTCTGCTGGTGAAAGCAGAGGTACACCGTGAACTGGACATTTTTTTCTTTCTCTTGTTTTCTTTTTGTTTCATTTTGCTCTGTTTTTCCTGGTTGTTTGCTTTTGTTTAGAATCATTGTTTCTACACAAATGTGCAAATATTATTTCTATTGGTTGCTCTTGTTCCATTCTGTTTCTTGTCTTTGTTTCTTCCTTCTCTCTTCCCTCCTTTCTTCACCATTTTCCCAAGGTCCATATAACCTTTTAGCCTCCAGCTTTGCTTCTAATCTCTTCCTCAGTTTCTCTATTTTTCTGCCAATCCACTGCTCTCGCCTGAGGATAAAATCGCCATATTGAGGGCATATTTACTATCAACAATTTCCTGGTCCGCATTAGACTTTGCTATCCAACCACAAACATAGTTCATGTGGTTAAAGTGTAGCAGTCCACAGGAGACGGTATTGTAGGGATAGGAGTCTTAGTAATTTTCTGACATCTGATACACACTTTCCAAATTGGGAGCACATGGGGCACATTTCTTTGTTCCCCCTTGTTTCCCTAGGTTCCCTGGTTGCTGTAGTTACCGCGAAGGAATTGTGCCCCCCTGGGTGGGTGAGATCACAGCTCGGGCATTGAGATTGACGCCTGCGTATGAGCATATGGTCTGACTCTACTTCCCTTACTTGGTCCTGCTTCTTCCCTTATTTCTTCCATGTTTGTGAAGTCTTAACAAAGCAGGGGGAAGAGTGAAAAACAGGGCAATTTAGGCAAGGCCAGATGAGGGGCTGACCAAGCCCAGGTGTTCCCTATCTCTAAAACACTTCAGATGGGCTGACCAGATAGCTCAGAAGACTAAAGTACCTGTTTAGGCAGAGCTCAGCGACAGGGGTTCAATCCCCTGCCTGCTATGTGGGTGCCTCCCCCCAGGGCTCAGTGAGACGGTGACTGAGACTGGGCCTCGTGGCACACACCTGTAATCCCAGTGCTTAGGAGGCTGAAAACAGGAGGATCACTACAAATCCAATCTACTTAGTCAAATCCTATAGACTCTGTACTAAATACTTAATAAAATAATAATAATAGTAATAATAAAACACTTGAGGCAGGAGTCAAATTGAATGGATTTCTACCTCAGTCTCTCTTACCTCTAAGGTGAATTGGGCACTGTGCTAGAACTCCTTTGGCTTAGGATCTGGACTCTGCCCACTCGGCTTAAGATGCCACCTCCTACAAAAGATGCCAAATTAATAGCTACAACAGTTTGTCATTTTCTAGGCTATGTATGATGATATTGTTAGTGCTGATTCTACTGCCCTAGCCAAGGTGGCATAATTGTTATAATTAATTGTTATTTCTAGCATGTCAACACTGAAATTGTCTAAGGATCATAATAGTATAAACCAGTACCAAAGGACCAGGGGCTGGGCCTTATAGGTAGCAACTTCTTCTCAATAAATTGAGGAGGCAGGATCTTGCACCAGACTCAAAACCCAAAAGCCAGCTACACTAGAAGACAAGCCTATGAAGTAATCATTTCGGAAAGCTTCTAAATTCTAGCAATAAACTTGCCAGCTACACACATTTCACAAGCATCGACCTGGGAACTGAGCTAACAGCAAAGCATGAGAAGGCACATAGACAAAACCCAAACACAGACTTCAAGCTCACCAAAGGCAAACACCAGGGCAATGTGTTGGCGCAATCCAAAGGCCATCTCCCTGAAATCTTCGAAATGGCAACAATGGAAATAATGAAACAGATGAATGAGGATCTAGAAAAAAATCAAGTCAGAAACAATTTCTTAGGCAACTGCAGAGATAGTCACATGGCTATTGACCTAAAGCAGATACAGATTTTAAAAACAGAGCAGCTTAGGCAAATTATGTAAGCCATGAATGCAACCAACCTAGGAAAAAATGGAATCCATGGAACACAGATAAGCAGGAGATTGAAACTTGCAATGAAAATATGTGCAGCAGAATGAATCAATGTGAAGACCATATATGTTATAGAGAAGAGAATTTTGGTCAGGTGTAATGAAAAAAAATGATTTTTTTTTCAAAATAGTAAAAGACATTTTAAAAATCAATTTAACAGCTCTTAGATGAGCAGAGTTAATGAAGGAACAGGAGAGCGTACAAATGACATAACAAACCCGCTCTGCTCACAGAGGTAATGGTAGAAAAATTCCCAAGCAGAGGAAAATAATTTGACATACAGCTGAGTGAGGTACCTAGAACATTAATTAGCCATGATCAAAAAATCTATGCCAAGCATATATAGCCAAGATTCTAGCAATTCAACATAAAAACAGAATATGAAAAGCTGGTAGAGAAAAGAAAAAAATCATCTATACTGGAAAGCTCATCTCAGCCACAGCAGACTTCTCAACTCAAGTCAATGAGTTCTATAAATAAACTATTTTAGGCCCGAAAAGAAAACCTGTAATCCAGATTGATGTACCCTTCAAAACTATCTTTCAACGTTGATGGAGAAATAAAATACTTCCATGACAAGGAATAACTGGACAGATTCACAAACACCAAACCAGCTTTTCAAAATATTCTGAGGGACATTCTAGAAAGAGATAACAAGGACTAAAGCTCCAGGAAACCCAACAGAATGAATCCACCGGGCAAGTAAAGCAATTAAGCAGAGTAGGGAGAAAGGGGGAATGAATAGCAGGAAAATAACCCAACAAGGATCAGTCAGTGCACATGAGTTGTTATCAGTGTAAATGGTCTCAGTTCATCAATCAAAGGAGGTAAAGTTGTGTGCACTCTACTTTCACAGAACCTCCGACAGTGGCTGGTTCCCTAATCATCCCTGATCTGAGAACCATATTCTTTGCTCTCCTGGCTATGACTAGAAGATCTTATATGGTGGGAGTCCTAGGAGGCATCTGGCACCAATCACTAAGAGACTCAGGATGACCCAAGGTTGCATTTAGAGCACATCCAAACATCAGAAGTGGCCTCATGTCCAGAGTCAGTGCCCTCGTACTAACGATGCATTTCTTCAGTTGCAGCTAAATGCCTTGCATAGAAAATGATTATATCCCAAGTGTTAAAAAAAAAAAAGGCTGAAATCCATAGATAAGAAGCCAAAATGTCTTGCTTTTCTGTTAAAATGCCTTTTATTTGAAAGGTCTACATATTTGCCATTGCTCAAGAGAGTGTGCAGCCCTAGCTTGGCTCACAATGTCCCCGGGGTCCTTTACATTCTGTTCCTATTTTTAGGTTTTATTTTAACCTCAGAAATCCAAGCCATCTCAGGGGATTGTGTCTCTACCTGTAGGTGGGGGAGGGAGGGACGGCAGAGAGACCACGCGCACCTTGTGCTCCCCAACACACTCTCTCTGATCTCTAGTTCACCCTCTCTGGCCCACTGAACATAATTAAACCCAGTAATAAGGAGAATAAAACAAGCAAAAAGTAGACTAGTTATATTTTCAAAAAGATCCTTTTTAAGGATATTACTCAGTTTATTCCACTAAATTTATCTTATGATTAATTGGGTACTATGATTTTTTTCATAAAACCCTGGTGCCTTTTTTTGCATGCCTTTACTATATCAGATATTAGGAAACAGGCCTTGCCAATCATTTTATTAAAAAGGAAGCTAGCAAATACAAGGTCCTAATGGTTGGCATAGATCTCCCTAGATCTCAGTTCTCCAAAGTTTCTCTGCAGACGCTCATCCTTGGATCTAGCCTACCTTGCTACTGCTGCTGACGTTGTATAACACTTCTCTAAAATATCACATGTGTTTCTCAATGACTCCATCTTCAAAATGAAGTACACACTGGAAATAAGAGCTCAGGGACTGTTCCTCAGCAAAGATAACAACAGCTCCTCAGTGTAAGTCTTCATTTAAAAAGAATATAGACTTTTTTTTAATAGATGATGATATCAAGTACCAGCTCCTTGGCAGTCCCATAAATTTAATAAAAATATGACTTTTCAGCTAAAATATGTGATTATATAAGAGAAAGGGGTGAAATATAAATGCGACCTTTCTATGAAAGTCTTTATAAAAGTCCATATAAGGAACTTGGGTCTTTAGTGAAAAATTAAGAGGCCAGGCCAAAGTCCTGATTTATAGTGCACCTGAAGGGTCTGGGTTTTGTGAGGAGCTCACCGGCACAGGCCGAACACTATGGCAATGGACTAGCATGAGGCGAGCTGAACGGGAGAAAACAAAGTACCATCTCAAGGCAGGAAGAAGCCTCTTTCTGAACAAGGATGTTGGTTACTGAGTCTTTCTAAGCCAGGAAAATAGTACACAAGAATCTAGTATCTAGTAGTCTTTGCCATCTTCAACTCAACTGTCCGATGCTTCTACTTTGCCGGTAAAATGCTCACAGTGTCACATTATCTTTCAAGCCAGTGGAAGCAAAGTGGCTTCGATGTTTTTGTTGTTGTTTTCTTCAGAGATTTGGCTCTTACCATGGTGCATTAAGTGCTTCACCTCGTTGGAGTCTCCAAAGTTAGATCCCAACACAGGACCTCTGCCTCAAAAACGGGAAAGTCAGCCCGGCGTGATGGTGCTGGGAGGCTGAGGCAGGACGATCGGTGAGAGTTCGAGACAGCCTGGTCTGCAAAACTGAGCTCAAGGCCAGCCAGAACTGCATAGCGAGACCCTGTCTCAAAAAGACAAAAAAAAAAAAAAAAAAAAGGGACAGTCACGGCGTTACCACATCATGTCTTAAGCCCAGTGTTGTTAGGAAATGGCCAACTAGCATAAAGAGAAATCCTTTCCCTCCTCCTCCCTCCATTGCCCTAAATCCTAGCTCAAAGCTGATGCCTAAAAGGATGCCGAATTAATCACTGATAAAACACCTTTCACAAGGACAAGTCACACAAGTTCACAGGAGAACAATGCATCACTTACGAACCCAATCCAGGAGAACAGTACATGACTTGCAGGAGTGACTCAGAAAATAGAAATCAAATGGCCTTACCCTGTGGTTCAGAGAACACACCCAAGACCCCTGTTAAGAAGTCGGATGGAAAGGCAGGAACAAAGAAGGACCACAGCAGCTGCGGGATCCACTGCACCTCGCTCTTGCTCCAGATGAAGTGGCCCCGGAGCACTGCGAGGCAAAGCGCTGGCCTTCACTCCTGGTGGCAATTCCTGTTCAGCTCACCCAGTCAAAGCCCTAGACAGCAACTCTGTATCATTTTGGTGCTTTTTTCTTTCTTTTGAGAGAAAGACTGAGTATTTCTCACCATAATTTCTGTCACTGTTGAGGAACAGCCAGGACATGGTAGGATCAATGTCATGATTATTACAAAAGCAGCCTTGACTTCCCTCAAAAAGAAATCGGAGCTCCACCAAGCAAAGGCTCTGAAGCATGCCCGACACTGGTGAGGGAAGGCTGGAGATTCTGGGTGTGGAGAGTCACTTGTGCATGCAGAATGGAAGGGCCAAAATGCCAAGAGCAAAGGCTGGAAGAACACAAACTTAGGACCAAAACTAGTTTCCTGGATGTGGGAGCAGAAGACTCCTGAGGATTCCATTCTGGAAATCTCCTGCCCCCTGGTTCCTGCCTTGAAATTCCTAAGACTTTGAGTTTTATATTTGGTCAGTGAAGTGCAGAGCAATAAAGCCCATGGGGAGGGGCGCGGAGCCCCAGTAACCGGCAGTCTCTCCTCCCACTTTCTTAGGCAGCTGGTGACCTTCTCTTCCACACTCACAGAAGCCACTGCTATCACCCTCTGCCCGCAGTGGGGCCCAGGCTCACACACAGATGCAGGGAGTCAGGTAGCACCTAGCTTTCAGCACCTCGGAGCAGCCCCAGCTGCTGCTGCCTTTACCCAGCAACTATGCAGTAGTGTATTAGGCAGCCTCTCGGGCTCACTCCTAGCGAGGGTGCTAGAGCACCTAGTGTCAAGGATGTCAGCCCTTAGAGGCCACCATGCTCTGTACGAAGGCCGTTGACTGTGCGGAGGGAGATGGACCTGCCCGCTCCAGGGCTTTATCCCCCCAAGCATGGCATCTGGCTCAGGGGCAGGCACAGCTGAAGGCCCCAAGTCTCAGCAAGGTGAGGTTCCGAGGCCCAGGGTCGCTTGAGGTCTGGACTCACATGTAGATTGGTGTTTCCATGCCCAAGAGGGTGTGACATTGAGTACAAATTGAAAAATCCCACACAAGGTGGAGAAAGAGGGCGCCGGGCGTGGTGGCGCATGCCTGTAATCCTAGCACTCGGGAGGCTGAGGCAGGAGGATTGGTGCGAGTTCGAGACCAGCCTGGGCTACAAAAGAGAGCTCAGGACCAGCCTCAACTGTATAGCGAGACCTTGTCTCAAAAAGACAAAAAAAAAAAAAAAAAAAAAAAGGTGGAGAAAGATCGCAGGAGGAAGGAAATCGATTGAACTGGTTTTCTTGCTTTTTGGAAAATAAGAGTCTGGCACTGTTTCTGCTCATCAAGTTGTGTGAACTGGGCAGCCAGTCTTGGCCGGATCTCTCAGAAGTGAAGATTGCCTACAGCAGGAAGTGTTCAAGGAATTCGCAGGAGATGAGCTGTCTGTCCCTTCGCAAAACAGGAAGAGGCCCAGCACCAGGTTTATTGCTCTTCTGGAAAGTGAAATCTTAAAACACATCACTGGAGACAAAGTTGAGACTGCCTACTCCACACGACAGGCATAAAGCCAACTGGCTTGCCCTTGACAGAGTCGTGTCAGCAGTAGCTAAGCAGCCACAGTAAGGTATTCCTGAAGTGAGACCTATTCAGACACTTGGTCTCTCTAACCAATCAATTCCCTTTAGTGCTCCCATTTGAATTGGAACCCCACAGTGCACACTGTACAAGGCTTGAGTTACACAGAGATCATGGGTGCTAGAAAGGACGATGGCCAATCTCAGCCCACTAGTTCAAGGAATTTCCTTCAGCTCTGAGGAAGCGACTGGGTGGGGAGACACACTTTGCATCTGAGCACTACAGCTCAACACCACAGGCCTGGTCCTCTCTGACCAAAGACAACACCCAAAGAGAACTGTAAGTGAACAGCAAGTTTGTTCCGAAGTATGTAAAATATGACAAGGGCCGGCCTGATAGCTCAGTGGATGAAAGTGCCTGTCTAGGCAGACACAGGGACTTGGGGTCAATCTCCAGTGTGCCATTCCATCCCTGCCCCGAGGGCATGCTAAAGCAGTGACTGAGACAGAGTGCAGTGATGCACACCTGTAATCCCAGTGCTTGGGAGGCTGAAAAGAGGAGGATCACTATGAGTCTGAGCTGTGTAGTGAGACCCTGTAGACCCTGTAGTAAATACATTTTTTAAAAAGGTCAGAAAATGACAAAAACATGCAATGTACAAAGGGAGGATAATTCTAAACATGAACACACTGGAAATCAAAAGGCAAATGGGATCTCCAAGGAATCGGGGAAACTGAGGAAGGAGAGGTTTAACTCATGACTTTAGCGATCCTTTGGGACAGTTTTGGAAGGGACAAAAAAGAGTAAGCTGCTCATTCCAGGCAACAAAAATCGTGACTGGTTTGACTATGCGAGACAGAACGAGGTGTCCACCGGCTCAATTATAGAAGCAGCTTGGGGTCTAGACTATTCCAGTGTAGCTGCCGACAGCAAGCCCAGATGCAAAGCCGTGTTTGCATTTTTTCCTAAAGTACGCTTTCATTTGTGAGTAGAGCTTGGTGTTGCAAATAATCTTTGGTGTGCGCTCCTTAGTTCGTGGTGTATGTGCACCACGCTGCAAGCTGTACTAAGTGCCCTGCATGCTTCGGCTCGCTGTGCCCAGTTTACAAAATAGAATGCAAACTGGGTCTCGGAACACATAGGTGTCCTCCCCGCGCCGTGGCTGGAACTGTCAAGACCGGGCTCATCCAACTGCCCCCAGTGGCAACTCCCTGGTGCAGCATTTCTCAGAGGCCACAGAGGCCTGGGCTGCTCTGAGCTTCCGCAGGGACCTTGAGGTATCTCCTCACATTCTGGATTTGTGCAAAGTATCCTTGTCAATTCAGAATAAGAATTCTTTTCATTACAAGAAAAATAAGGCTACCATGGCTTTAGAGGGTGTGTGTGTGTGTGTGTGTGTGTGTGTGTGTGTGTGTGTGTGTGTTTATCCTTCTGCTTCTGTGTGTGTGTGTGTGTTTATCCTTCTGCTTCTGTGTGTGTGTGTGTGTGTGTGTGTGTTACTAGAGACGCAAGCTGCAACCTTTACACTGAGCTATATCCCCAATCCTTTTGGTTTTTTATCTCTTAATCTCAAGACAAAGTCTCACAAAGTGGCCAAACGGCCCAGACTGGGCTTGAACTTGCAATCTTCCTGCCTCAACTTTCAAGAGTGCTAAGCTTACAGTTGTGCGCAACTGGACCCACTTGGAAGATTTCTTGTTTCAAATAATTTGTTTTTAATACAAGTCAAATTTCCTTCTTGAATACAAAATTTTGAGTTATGCATTTGATGTAATATCAAGGAAACCTCTGGACATCTTACACAGGCCTGGAAGCAGTAGAGACTGTGTTTAGTGAGCACTGACTATTACATAGGCTCTAACTCCCACCCAAGGTCTTCCTGGTACATACATCTTTCTTATGTATTTATACAGGGTCTCACTGCACAGCTCGGACTTATAGTGGCCCTCCTGTTTTCTGCCTCCCCAGCGCTGGGATTACAGGCGTGCGCTGTCACACCCGGTCAGGTACTTCTTCAATTTTTTTTTTTTTTTTTTTTTTTTGGTCTTGTTGAGACAGGGTTTCCCTATGCAGTTCAGGCTGGCCTTGAACTCCTTGAACTCAGTTTGTAGCCCACACTGGCTTCGAATTCACAGCGGTTCTCTTGCTTCAGCCTCCTAAATGCTGGGATTGAAGGCATGAGCCACCGTGCCTTGAACACGCTTTCTGCCATGGTCCAAAATAGCCTTTTTGCTGGTCTTTGCCACTGAATGGACTTATTTTTAATAGCTAAAAGAAAACACTAATTGCTTTCAGCTTGGCAAAAAATGAAAGCCTCACTTATTAAGGTGCTACCAAGACCCGGAATGGTGAATTTGCCTTGACATGGCCCCTTCAGTACCCACCCAGAGTGAAAGAAAAAGCAGATTTAAACACTAGAGGGCAACGTTGATCCTCAAATAAATACTCAAGAAAAAAAAACTAGGGATGTGTGAAATTTCTCAAAGTGTTTTCTTTCCTTTAGCACTCACTTGTGGAAAAATTTCCCAATGACACTGAGAAACGATGCCTCCTGTTCTGTACGTTACTCCTGCGGCCCGACATACCCAAAACCCAGTCTCCTCCTTCCGGTCTTCTGCGCTCTCTGACTAGGCCGCTGACACCAGCGGACTCCCAGGCAGAAACCCGGAAGGCTGCGCGGCACCTGAAGGTGTGTTTGGTTGCTTTCCACCCTCAGCCGGCTTCGGTTCGGGGAGAGCTGGAAGCTGACAGAGCCAAGCCGCCACCGTCTCCTCAAGGTCTGGCACCACCGCTGCTGTGAGCTAGCACTTGGGCCAACCTTGGCAGCCAGATGTCCCAGATGCACCCTCGACTCCTTCCTTTCTCCTATTCCCCTCTTCCCAACAGCCATCCGGCCCTGCATCTAGTGCTAGCCACATTTCCAGTTCACCTCCTGCCTCCGTAAGCAAGACTATTTGCTTAACCAGACTGTCAACGGTCTCCTGATCCTTCTCCTAAGCCTGTCTGTGCCTGTCCTTGTCAAGTCAAGGTTCAGCAAGATCTCTGCTAAGGCAATTTGCAAGAACTCTGAATCCTCTCTGTATCTGACCGGGCTCCTCACCTCCCACCGACACGCCAGTGATATCTCCTTCCCTGGGCTGCTTCAGCAGAATATTATTAAATCGCTCTTGCCAGGAGCCCTTTGCCTCTTGATGCTACCTGCTAGCAGTTTTCTAGTCACCAAGCTTCAGCTGCTCCTTGCCTCTCGATCCTTGCTTTCCCAAGCTGCACTCGAGTTGAGCCCAAGTTTTCTCTCCCACCACTGGGAGTGTTTCTCACCATAACTTCTATCGCTGTTGAAGAACAGCCAGGACATGGTAGGACCAATGTCATGATTATTACAAAAAGCTGCGAAGCTGTCCATCCCTGTGGCCAGCGTCCTGAGCAGCCATCCTGCTTGTGCTTCGACGACTACGTCTAAATAACACCATCTCTAATACCATCTTCAACATTCTAGCCGAGGCTTATTCAGCCTTTGCGTTCCCTTGCCATAGCCCATGCAACAGGCTCCTTCCACGTTGTCCCAGTCCTCACCACTCACTTGCCCATGACCTGCCCTTCTTGAGTATCAGTTGTCAATCCTGAAAGGATTCCCCAGTTGATCACAGTCTGGCCTCCTTTGCAAAATTGGAAACCTATCTTTCCCCTATCAGCCCCCTCCTTTCCCAATAGGACAAAGTACATGGGTTCTAGCCTGCAGTGTCCTACTGTTGTAGGCTGCTGAATGAGATAGACATAGTATCGGCAGTCAGAGGCCCCAAAGGGTACAATATGGAAGACCAAGGTAACTTTGAAACTTGGTAAGAGAGACAGATCCCTACTGTAGGCCAGATCTCAAGAGAAAAGAGAAAACAAAAGAGCCTAAATGAGTCACTAACCCACCCTGTCTTAGTTACTCTTTACTCGTTGCTGGAACAAATACCCAAAACCCAAGATGAAGGAAGGAAAGGTTTATTTAGCTTACAGTTCGTGGAGGTTTCAGTCCATATTCAACTGGCCCAAGGCTGAGTGGAACAGGGCGGAGAGCATCCAGTTCATGGCGGTGGAACAGCAACAAAATGGTAACAGAGGCAGTCAACTAAACACAGCAGCAGAGCAACAGCAACAGCTTGAGTCTGTCTCTCTTTATATTACATTCAGGCTCTCCACCTTAGGATATCTGCCCTAGACCATACCCATAGTCCCAGCCCTACTCAGACCAATAATCCCATCAGTGCTAAATAAAACACATAATCCCAGCGACTCATGAGTTAAGTCTCAATCTATAGAAGTCCCTGCCCAATGACTACATGAGGCTTTGGGGGTACAACTAGACATAAGCCATAACACAACCTCAACAGGAAGAGACCCTGTTCTATATTCATACCCACTTGCGACTGACTCACTTCCCCATTTGGTCCTGGACTTAATCAATTTTACCTGAGCAATGGTGCTTGTAACCTCATTGGTTGACCGTAGTTTTGTCCCACCTCATGCCCACCTCAGCGAGTTCCCATGATTTTCACCTTAGACCCACCTCACCCCATGGTTTTACTCTATAGAAGTCCCTGGAAGAGACAGCTTCCAGGGGACACCACTTGAGGACCCCGCTCCTGTCCCTTTCTGGTACAGGTGCCTTTTTTTCCCTCAATAAGTATGTTTTCCTCATTACCTCCATTTGTTCTTAAAATTCATTATTTGGTTTTAGAGAGCACAAACTCACCCCAGGTTGTGTTGGAAGAACAGCTTTCCCTGTATCATTTAGAGGTTCTCTATGTCATTTGGAGGTTCCTTGTGTCACTTGGAGCTTCTCTGTATCTTTGGAGGTTCCTTGTACCATTTAGAGGTCATCTACCCAGGATTAGTTTTCCCGATATCATTTGGCGAATCCATGTATCACTTGGAAGCTCCCTGTACCATGTGGAGTTTCCCTATATCATTTAGAGGTTCCTGTACCACTTAGAGGTCATCCACTCAGAATCAGTTTTCCCGATGTCATTTGGAGGTTCCCTGTATCACTTGGAGGTTTCCTGTATCACTTGGAGGTTTCCTGTATCACTTAGGGGTTCCCTGTATCACTTGGAGGTTCCCTGTATCACTTGGAGGTTCCCTGTACCATCTGGAGGTCATCCACCCAGGATCCGTTTTTCTCCCTGAATCACTGTCCCTGCCGATGCCCTCACTGCTCAACTCGGCCTGCATGATCAACTAATCGTCACCTAGCGGTGTCAGACATACTCTGGGACAGCCCAAGCCCACAGCGTTGGACCTCTGTGCATAAGCACATGCATGCATGCACACGCGCACGTGCGTGCACACACACACACACACACACACACACACACACACGCACATCTGTGCTCAGAGGGCAAGGTGCTGTGGCTTTCTCTTTGTGTCCCAAAGCCTTGTTTCACTGATGACAGGATCATCCAAAATATTTTTTAAACTACAGTTGTGCAGACATCTTTCAAATGAGGTTCTATAGGGTCAGAGCCCAAAGTCAAGCTCACCCTAGAGTCCACTCAGACAGGGACAGAAAGCTTTTGCTCCTTGCTCTGCTTTTCATGGCTTTTGAAAGGGTTAGATTTTTATTTTCCTAATGGCATTCAAGCAGCCATTCTTGAAAGTACCTAGCAAAATTTTGTGTTACCTTGAAATCCCAATATTGGCTGAATTTTCTGTTTATCAAAGTCCGAGCTTGTCTAGCTCCTCGGCTGCTAGAGGTAAGTGGGCTCAACGAATTCTTGCCGAGAGCCACGCTGCCACATGGACACCCGGGACACTTGCTACAGGCTGACTTTTCCTTCCAATATTCACACACTGAAACCTCAACTTTAGCACGCCTTGTTGAGTTTGGCGAGCGAGAGACAGAACAAGGTGTAAAGAACCGTTATTGGTGGGCACAGGAAGGCTGCTGAGAAACGCAAGGACCTTCTGAGAAAGGGAGCTGAGATCAAAGAATATATTGGGCTGAGCTGGGGGTGGAGTTTATGAGGGTGATGTGGCGGGTGGTGATTGGTCAGAGGTGGTATGCGCATAAACAGAAATGCAAGTTGCGATCAAGCTGGATGAGGAAGACGGCAGAAGCTGGCACAGGAGGGGCACGTGGTTGTATGTGGGCCTTGGGCCGCCTTGGATTGCCACCATGCTGACGCAGCAGAATCAATCCTGAGCGTGGCTGTGATGGTCAGCTCTCCATTGCTTGGACAAAATACCCAACAGGAGGTAGAATTTTATTTTGGCTGCCTCAGAGATTTCCATCCACGCTTGGATATCTCTAAGCAGAAACATCATGGTGGCCCCAAAGTGGCTCGATGCCAACAGCTGAAAAGCACAGAGAAGTGGAGAAGCCTGAGAAGAGGGGCCTTGGGGCCAGACATGGCCCGAGACCACGTTCCCAAGACCTGCTTCCTCTAACGAGGCCTCACTTCCTGCTAGATCATTCAGCTCTCATAGAGTTGACCAGTGAAGACGCCACTGTCCACATAAGCTGGTCACCTCTCCAAGAGGCATGTAACCCAGCCACTATGACAATCAAAACTAAATGTCACATTGACCATGGGCAGATAGTAGGGCTTTATAGGGATGCTTAGGCTCTAATGACATCCCAATCCAACCTAGCAGCCTTAGACAGAGGAAATTTGAAGCCACAGGAGAACACAAAGCAAAAAGACATCCATCTGCAAGCCAGAGGCAGCAGGCTCAGGAAAAACCACCATGGCTGACATGTACATCTCAGACTCCCAACCCCCAGAACTGTCATTTGCCGCACCAGCCAGCACTACCGGGTCAGGACAGCCCTGGCAGACTGCTGCCCTTGCCGCAGCCCGCTGCTTGTCCTGCGCTCTCTATGCCCTTCCCAGCAGCAGATGTCACTGCACATGCTGTGGTTGGACGGCGCTGTCCACCTGCTGCAAGCCAAAGTCTCCCAGCCCCACGTTTCCAACGGTGTGGCAGCCATTTTGAAATTTAAAGAAAAAACACTCTAGTCTTTTTCTTAGAGGAGTCTTGCCTTGTCTTTGCAGGGCACTTTCAAAGACACGGGATTGCTGCAGAATGATTTCGTTTGTTTGTTTTACTTCTTTTTAAAATTTTATGGGCCAGGCGTGGTGGCTCACACCTGTAATCCCAGCACTGGGGAGGCTGAGGCAGGAGGATTGGTGCGAGTTCGAGACCAGCCTGGGCTACAAAAGTGAGCTCAAGGCCAGCCTCAACTGTCTCAAAAAGACAAAAAAAAAATTTATGAAGTGTATTGGCACAGTTTAGATGCACAGTGAGCACCTTCATCATAGGGAACTGGTACCTGTGGCCACGTATCCTGTTATGCTTTTATTCCCCGATCCCTTCCACTCCTTGCAATCTGTCTTTCCCTCCTTATTGGCAAAGTTTTGCTTCCATTTTATCTTCCTTTTCTCCTGTTTTGCTTTCTTTTCTTTCCTTTTCCCTTCCCCTTTGCCTAGACACCCTTTTTTCTGAGCAGTTTCTTGCCGCTTCACAATACCTACCTATTCTACACTTGATCTTTCTTTACCGTTTCAATTTCTCATGCCAAAGAAGCAACGCTATATTTACACGTATGTGTCCACGTTATTTTCCTGACGAGTATGTTCTTAAAATGCATCCATTCCCTAAGGCCTTTTACAGCTCAGCATTCTAATCTAGCTTTCCATTTTATGCCTTGTGGTCAAATTTTTCTGCTGGGTGGTTAAGGCCAAGTTAAATCAAGACCTGTATAACAAAACATGGAACTTTTATATCTCTCAAGGTCAGTCAAATCCCCTCAGGATTCACTTTAGAACCATGTACTGTGCTTTGTGGAACTGTGGTCAGTGTCAGCCGTCCAGATGAGTCACAGCCATTACTTCACTAATTTGCTCTCTGTTCCTTTGTTGATTTCCAGTTTCACTACACTGAGGTCAGATAATACTCATGGACAATTTCAGTCCCTTTTCATTTACTTTAACATGTTCTGTGGCCTAGTATGTGGTTTATTTTGGAGAATGCTCCATGTGTAGCTGAGAAGAACACATTTTCACATGTTTTCGGGTAGAACTGTAGACATCTACTAAATCCATTTTTCATGGTTTATTTATAATATTACTTTATTGATTTTTTTGCCTAGTTGCAAAAGTGGGTATTTATTTCTCTGAGTACAATTGTATTAGTGCTATTTGATTTTTCATATTTATTTTCTGTGGTTGTATACACCTGAATTTGGTGCATATATATTTATGATTCTTACCTGTTCTTGGAGTTTTCTCTTAACAAGTTTATAGTGGCCTTCTTTGTCTCCTTTGATCAGTTTGACTTGAGGTTCATATTGTTTTCAAATAGCATAGCTACCCCTACTCTTTTTGGCTTCATGTCACATTAAGTGTTGTTTTCCATCTTTTAGTTTTCAGCGTATAAATTTCTTTTTGAGTTAAGTATGTTTCTGATATATAGCACATGCTTAGATCTTGCTTCTTGACCCATTCTGTCAGTTTGCTTCTTTTGATTAGTGAATTAAGACCATTTACATTGATGGTTTAACTGATATACGTTGTCTTACCCTTCTTATATTTCCCTGTTGTTGGTACCCTGCCTTTTCCCTCTTTTTAATTATTTACCCTGCCTGGTGACATATTTCTATGGGTGTTTTTGGAACTGTAGTCTTCCTTATCTCCTTCTAGAGTATTCTCAAAGCATTTCAGAGAGCTCATTTGATGGTCATAACTTTTTTCAGTTGTTCTTGGTCATTGAAATGTTTTATGTGTCTACTAATTCTGAAAGACAGTTTTGTAAGGTATATCAACCTGAGTCAAACATTGTTTTCTTTGATGGCTTAAAATTTGGATTTGGGAGTTTTTGTGAGAAGTCTGCTATGATTCTCATGGCCTTTCTTTCGTAGGTGACTTGTTTTTGTTCTCTAACTACTTTTAATATTCTGTTCTTGTGCTGAATTTTTAGAATCTTGACTATTATATGCCTTGATGTAGATTTATTTTGGTCATTGCTGTATTGAGTTCTATATGCCTCACTTATTTGTATCTCAAATTATCAATGTTTGAGAAGGTTTTTACCATTATTTTTGTGAAGAGATTTTGGTTTTTTTTTTTTTTTTAATGGCATTATGCTATGTCCAGCTTTCTCATTGACTTGATCAATCTGATGCTGTTCTTCTTTGCTTCATCTAGCAGCTGTTAGAATTATTTTTCATGGTCCTTTGCTAGGCTTAAGATATCTTTTTTTTCATGGTCACTATCTTCAATCCTGTTTTCTAGATCTTTGCCTTTGTTCAATCTGCTGTATACTTGCCATGAAAATTTTAATCTCCTGTGTATCTGTCTGGATCTGTTTCATGGCTTCCATTTATTTTTCATGTTGGGCATTCATGGTATCCATCACTTTCCTATGCTCCTGTATTTTTGTATCTGTAACTACTCTAGATTAATTGGGTGTGTCTTTCATTTTGGTCACCATTTATATTTTTACCCAGGAGACTGTTTTTCTATAGCCACATCCACTTGTTTTTTGTTTGTTTGTTTGTTTGTTTTGGGTTTTTTTTTTTTTACTTTAGAAGAACCATTTTGAAAGGTATTCCATAGATGCCCAAGCATATTTTTCTCCAAGTACAATTGCCTGCCTCCTCACTTTTATTGTTGGGTTAAGAAAGCTAAGGGAAAATAAAGATTGGCCTTTAACACCCTCCAACTCTCTTATGTGATCTTTCTCTACCCTTTAACTTTCCCTACTTTCTCTTGTCTGTGTCAAAAATGGAGATTAATGATTCCCACCTTCATGAGGAACACAAAAGCCTAAGCTTCTCGAATGCCACAGGTGTTACGAGACTCTGTTTTACATATTCTGGAATGGAATGGTATGGTCTAAGTAGTAGGTTGGTGTTTATTTGGGACCGAGTTGTAAATATGTTTGTAAACTAAGATGCTATGTGGCTTCCTATATTGTTATTGTACATAGCATACAGTGTGAAATTAGTGTAACCTAAGGTACAGTGGGATATATTACGTCAACACTAGACTTCTATATATCCATTTTATGTTTGGATTTGTTTCCTAAATTAGAAAGAAAATATCTTACACATCTGTGTTATGTTTTGTGTAAGGCTTTGCTTGTGAGACATACTACTTCAAGTTCAGCTGGCTGTGAAAGCCCTGTTCAAATCTTAGCTCTGCTACCAATAAACCAAGACTCCTAGCCCAAATATTGGTTCTCTCTGGTTCTGTTTCCATATCTGACATTTATATGTGCAGATTAGAAATACCTTTCCTAGTTCACATCTCTTGGCCTGCCAGCACAGATCCTTTATCCTGCTGGCATAGACTTTCTGGTTTCTTTTTTTTTTTTTTCTTGTTTCAGAACTTTTGTTTGTTTGTTTGTTTGTTTGTTTGTTTTTATGGCTAGCTCAGCCTGCCCTGAGGGTAGGGCTGGAGCAGCATGTGGTGCCGGGGATCGAATCGTGGTCCCTGCAGTCTCCTGCAGGCGCTTTAGACCACTGAGCCATCCTGCTGGCATAGACTTTCTGGTTTCTATGGCTGACCTTTTTGCCTCGCTAGCATAGAGCCGTGAAACACACCTGCACGAGCCAAGTGGTGCTCATGACGAGGACCTGAGCTCCCTCCAGGTGAACCCTAGCCATCCTCAGTGACAATGAGGTCCCAAGCTCCTCCTCTGCAAAAGCGGCCAAGTTCACCCGGGAAGCCATCATAACAAAGTCCTCTAGAAGAACAGCCGAAGAGAAACAGCAGCCTCCACCACCTCCAACAGCTTCCTCAAACAGCATCCCCAACAGCTTTCCAGAAGCTTCTCTAGTTCTATGTCTTCAGCTGTTGGCAATAGTCCTCAGGTGGGCCTCCGATACCTAGCACCAAGCTAGCTCAGTTCAGCTGTGTGTAACCAGTTGACCACCAGTTGGCAATCCACGATAGATAGATAGATAGATAGATAGATAGATAGATAGATGATAAATAGATAGATGATAGATGGGTAGATAGATAGATAATAGATAAACAATAAATAGATGATAGATGGATAGATAGATAGATAGATAGATAGATAGATAGAAAGATAATAGATGGGCAGATAGGTAGATAGATAGATGATAGATGGGTAGATGGATAGATAGATGATAGACAGATAAATGATAAATAGACAGATGATAGATAGATAGATAAATAGGTAGATAGATAGGTAGATAGATAGGTAAATAGATAGATGATAAATGGGTAGATAGATGATAGATAGATAGATAGATAGATAGGTAGTTCTACTGCATTTACAACTCCTCTGTAAAGAAATCTTACATTAAGAATAAGGTGTATCATGTCTTAGGTATATAGAGATTCAATATTTTGTCTCAATTAGTGAGAACATGCCAGGCGTGGTGGCACACACCTATAACCCCAGCACTTGAGAGGCTGGGGCAGGAGGATCGGTGAGAGTTTGCGACCAGCCTGGGCTACAAAAGTGAGCTCAAGGCCACCTGAACTGCATAATAAGACCCTGTCTCAAAAACAAAAACAAAAGTGAGAGCATGACTTTAAAAACAAAATTTGACCAGGCAGTGTAGCACAGCATAACCTGGGAAACTGAGGCAAGGGGATCACCAAGAGTTCAAGGCCAGCCTGAACTACATACCAAGACCTTGTCACAACAACAAAAAAAAAAAAAAAAAAAAAAAAAAAAAAAAAAAAAAAAAAAAAAAAAAAAAAAAAAAAAAAAAAAAAAAAAAAAAAAAAATTAAGAAAAAAGTAAACCATAGTGTGAAATTTTTAACTTGTTTTAACTTCTGCAACAAGAATATGTCAATAAGTGCTTTTAAAATTTCTTTCTTGCTCAAGACAATGCCTTTTTATGAACAAATGCATTAACTGCTGCTCTTGGTCTCATTTAGCCCATTACTAAATGTTGACTTTGGAAAGGAAAGGTAAGATGAGAGGCAGAGTGACAAGGGTTGATGTTTCCTGGTCCCAAGGCCGTAGGACCAGACTCACTCCAGACAAGGACAAGCAGCGTGCAGCTTTATCCATGGCCATTCTGGTCTACTCTTTTGAGTACCGTGGGCATTTCCAGCATGGCTATGTAGCGTCAGCTGTGTCTGTATAATTCGGAGGAGTGACAGTTTTAAACAAAAGCACACTCCTCTCACCAAAGTTTTTCTTTTTTTTTTTGTCTTTTTGAGACAGGGTCTTGCTATGCAGTTGAGGCTGGCCTTGAGCTCACTTTTGTAGCCCAGGCTGGTCTCGAACTCACACCAATTCTCCTGCCTCAGCCTCCCCAGTGCTGGGATTACGGGCGTGAGCCACCACGCCCAACTTTACCAAAGTTTATGTTAGTATTTTAAGAACTGAAAAAGTTTAATTGTACCATTGAAAGGTAAATTTCAGCCACATTTCCTAGCTAACCTGAGCTTTCCTTTGCTTATGAACCAACTCCTTTTTGTTGCTTTTTAATTTTAATTCTCCTCTCCTTTCTCTCGTTCATACTCTGATTCAGGGGGATTCTGTACCCACCAAATTACCTTTGGCTGTCACGTCAGGCGGTGAGCTCTTACCCAGAGTTCTCTAGATTGCTGATATGCCTGGTAAGCCTGTATCTTTTACCCATGTCTCTGGGACTTCTAAAATGCATCCCCACAGAGAACCAAAGAATCTGGGTTCGAGGCAAAACAGCTTTCCCCCAAGAATCACATGGAACCAGAAAAGCTTCTGATCATCTTAGTTAAGTCATTTCCTGTACGTTTTTGCCCAGGAGGTGCAAGTCAGTACATTCTTTTAAATGTAAGGAAAGTGAAGGCCTCAAAGACAGACGTTTCTTGTTGAGACATTACTTCGGGCTTCACTCCATCCCTCCTCCTTGCCCGCCCACGTCACTGTACTAGGCCACTACAGGAATCCACTAGGGCCAAAATACACTGACTACACAGAACCACAGAGCTTCTGGACAAGCCTCACACTCAGCCTCGGGGTGACGCAAGACAGTGGCACAAATTAGTCATGCACAGACAAGAGTGGCCTTTGACTAGCTTTATTTGCTTGGACTCCAAGTACCCCACCTACACTGTATCATGACGGTGACAGTCCTCTTTCCCTTTCTTCCCTGATACAATGACTGTTTATTGACCGACACTCTCCTAGACACAGCCAGAACAACGATGAATGAAGCAGTACCCGTGATGGCCAGCAACTCAAAGTCAGCTCTGAAATAAATAGCACGGAAACCCAGGGATGGACAGGAAACACAAAACAGGAACTTCTAACTCAGAGAGCAGCAAGAGCAGAAGTTAGAAAATGCTTCCTGGAAAAATTAGAGCTGGAACTGAATCTTATCTTGAAATCAGAGAGCTCTAGAGAGATCAAAATATTTTACACACATATGTACAACTTCACATGTAAGGTTCCAGGGATTTGAGGACTCCATAAACATCTTCTTCAGCCAACAGACTCCATAAACATCTCCAATGCCCACTGGAAAACGGGCTCCAAAGCTGGGATTTTTCTCTGGGATTAAATTTCTGCCCATTTTCTTTCATTTTTTCCTCTCCTAGGAAGAAAGTCACAAATCCACTTCACAAAATAGGTATTTCTCAACTTTGAAAACTTTGGTAAGGAAAACATCCATTTCCTGCTCGGTCAATTAAAGTCCTCACAGAGGCTTGTCATCTGCCAAAGCCATTAGAGACCCGGGCTGCAGTATTTGGACCCATTTGAAATGGGAGCATTTAATCCCAACAGGTGTGTCCTGATGTGATAATTGCTTTGGGGACAGTTTATTGTGTGTAACTCTGGGTCCTAGTTGTTCAGCCTAAAATACATTTTGCATATCATGCAAATCACTTGGAAAAAAAAAATCCTTGGTGAGCTGCCCATAAAATCCTCCGCACAGGCTAAGCCATATACTCAAGCATTTCATTTTTCCGTTGGACCCAACTTCCCCAGAGCTTAAAAAAAAAAAAAAACTCAGACTTTAATTAAAGGCAAATTTTGTTACCCTTTCTGTAAGGATGGAGAGACTGAGCCACTAGCTTAAAATGAATCAAGCAGTTTCAGACTGGGAAGTGTAATCTACTGGAAGTGCTAGTTTTGATGTCTGTTCACTAGATATTATTTCTTCTTGCATTCCCTTTTAGTCAGATGTTTTTCAGTAACTGAAAAATAATGCAACAACTTGGCACAAGGGCAGGCCAAGGAAAACGCACAGTATCGAGATGGACTTCAGGACTACCGTTATGCATCTAATTATACAGTGTGCTGTAGATGAAAAGCATTCCATTTTAAAAAATCATGCTATATATGTCTGTAATACATATGAAGCCCTCCAGATTAACATATTTGGGGCATAAATTAAACTTATTTCTGCTCTCCCTAGAGCAGCGGTTCTCAACCTTTCTAATGCCGTGACCCCACAATATAGTTCTTCATGTTGTGATGACTCCAAACCAAAAAATAATTTTGATGGCTACTTCAAAACTGTAATTTTGCTACAGTTACGATTTGGAATGCCTTTAGTTGACCCCTGTGTTTTGGTCATTCGACCCCCGCCGGGGTTGCAAACCACAGGTTGAGAACTGCTGCCCTAGAACCACATTTTAGGGTTGCATTAGTATGGCTTGACTATTCTCATGTAAATATATTTAGCTATTCGCTTTTAATTTGTTTTCCACAGTGAGTTTTCACCAAGAAATACCCACTAAGAGCCAGGAGTCACAGGGAAAGGCCCTTTGGAAACAGGACAGCTCTTTGCAAGCACTGCCCTTGACAGTCACCCTCTTCTTCCTCATAAGAGACTCCACCTACATGCTTAAGTTGGTAAACCGCTAAGTCTTTCTTTAGATTCCCAGAAGCCAAAGTATCTATCTGACAACCTTCATCCTTGGGCTTTAGCTCACCAGCCGCAGGAGGCTGAGGTCCACTTGGTGTCCCAGCCAGATACAAAGAAAGGACAAGCTTGCAGAGAGTGGCCAAGCCCCTACCTCCCCGTCGCTGTCCCTGTATTTCTTTCTCCTCCCCCTGGAAACTCCTTGTGACCCTCCAGGAGGGCTCGGGATGAGAGTCCCCCTCCAGCTTTCCAAACAAAGTCTCCTTTCTTGCCTCAACTCCTCGTCTTTCAGTTATCACAGGGACTGGCACTTTGCCTGGCCTGGTGCCAGTGGCTGCTGATGTTGACAGCACAGCCTCCTGCCAGGACCCTCCCTTTGTGTCCTACACCCTCCAGGCCAGGGTCCCCGTGCACCTCCCGAGCCACACTCACAGCCCCTGCAGCAGCAGTCAGACTGTGCTGGATGACCAGCAGCAGGAAGAGGAGAGAAAGACGCAAGAGCCCTAGGGGGCGATTTCTCCACTGGCCGTGCTGCTCTCCAGCTGCAGTACCCGGGAATCGAGTGCCTACACCGGGACAGGAGGGGACAGCCTTGGCAGGGAGAGGAGCGCACCCCAGCTCCCAGCCCTGCCTCTGGCTCGGGCCAGCAAGCCAAGCCGCCAGACCGCTGTGTGAACCTTCTCCAGACTCTGCACAAGCAATGCCAGCGGTGGCAACACAGGTCAGCAACCCGCTCGTTCCTTCTGTAATAAGCAGTGAAACCAGGCTTGGGCTTATTCCACTGTCTTCACCCGAGATTTGCCGTGAAGCCCCAAACAGATCCTTCCATTATTCCATTTCTTCCATCCACAAAACAAGGTTTTGAGAGCCTAGTAGAAAAGCAGAGGGCTAAATCTGCTGCATGATTTGTTATTCATTAATTAAAATATAAATGTTCAAGTTCTTAAAAAAGGAAACAGATGTCTTTATTTCTTTTTGCTTCTTCCCTTTCTCTTTTGGAAGCAAGGTCTTGATGTCTAGCATAAGCTGGCATCCAATTCATGGCCATCCTACCTGTATAGTAGAAATCTTATCCCAGCTCCTCACATCCCCTCAGAAGGGCTCTGTGCACACATACAACCAACACCTCCTCTCCCATGAGTAAGTATTATTACCTCAGCTTCATGGAAAAAGAAACTGAGATTCTCGGAAGACACGATAATTGGATAAAGACCCAAAGTCCTAAGTGGCCAGGATAGGACTTGAACCCATGTCTGGACATAGGGGTCTGTTTTTTATTTTGTTTTGTTTCAATGTATTTTGATACAGGGGCTCAACATGCAGGTCAACTCATTAGCGATCCTCCTGTTTTCAGCCTCCCCAGCACTGAGATTACAGGCATAAGCCACCATTCTGGGTCTCGGTGGCCAGCTGAACACAACTGTGGGGGGGGGGGGCAGGGTCAGCACAGCATGTGGTGTGGGGGATCAAATCCCGGTCCCTGCCCTTGCCTAACCAGGCAACCTGAGCTACTTCACCAGTCTTTCCACTCTTATCAATATTTGTTCCAGCCATCACCTTCCTTCCTGTGGGGGCTGCGTGAGAACTCCAGCCCTCCACCTACTGCACAGCATGCTGGTGACCTGCAGTAACTGTCACCAGAAAGACCTGAAAATTCCCCGTTGGAGAAACAAGAAAGGTTGTGGTCCTCCGCTGAAAGTGTCATGGAGGCGAGTCTGTGTCTCGGTTCCTTTACCTAAAATATATGGCTAAGATGGAAAATCTCCACCTTGCAGGGCTCTGTGAGGATGGACCAGAGTAACTGTGAAATGTACCCGGGACACCACCAGTCATACAGTTCATGGACACATCATTAGTGCTACGCCACCACTATGATTGTCACTCTTACAACTGGCAGCGCATTTCCACAAGCTTTTGCTCTTGTGCTGCAGTGCCTTTGGCTCTCAGAGAGGACACATCCAAAGACGGTTTACTGAGCAGAACCTCCTGCGGTAGCTTTGATTTGCCCAACAGAGGTGGGTGGGGTGGTGGAGAGAGGCTTCTGCGCCCATTCCCACTAGGTGGCGCTAATTTATTACAACCCACCCACAGTGCTTTCCATATAAAGCACAAATAGAGTGGGTGTGAAGGCTGGCAGACACCGGGGTATTATTTTCTAAATGTTGCCCATTATTTAGTGTCTGGAACAAGGGCTCTACAGTATTAGTTACATTCGGCCATGCACCGCTCATAGAAAAAGACAGAGATTGTGTTCCCGTTCCTTGACTTTAGACTGAAGACAACTTAGATTGCTGGTTTTTGATGGAGTCCCACAGACCATGAAATAATGTTGTATTTTTTTTTGCCAAGTATGAAATGTAACAAATAGTTCCTGAACAAAATCAGAATTGATGGAGACAGAAATTAGCGAAGAATCTTCGAAGTTTTATAGTTAGTGGTTTCTTCCACTAAAGAAAAAAATAAATGCCACCCAACCTCCTGGGATTAAAATGTCCTCACAGATTATAATTGGACAATAATTGCAGCGAATTTTCCTTGCTTAACTTGACAAGTAAATGCCAGCCACATCTCAAGTTTCCTATATCAACAGTACCTATCCCGCCCACAGATGGAAGCCCTGAACACATGCAGGCTTGTTTCTACGAGAAGATCATTCCAGGATTCCCTCTGGTCACCACGCTCTCGAGGCTATGAGATGGGTGCTGTCACTCCCTGGCACCACAGGTGGTAAGGCTCCGTGGCTCTCCCTGTCAGCTGGGACTCAGCCTCCCCAAACTGCATCCCTTTGTCTTCTCAGTGGAAAAGTTCTCTCGTCATATCCACCCTCAGATTTCACAAGAGGTGTTCAGATATCTCTCCCTCGCAAGTACTCCTGATGAGGACGCAGGCTATTTGCCAAAAGGAAGTATCCTGTTTTCTGTTTTCAAAGCCAAAAATAATTTTTTTTAAAGAGCCTGTTTTTAATTTCTTGTTTTCATTTCCATTTGGGCATGGTGAATAGCACTTGAAAACAGTTCCATTATGGATTCAGAGCAGCAAGGCGTTGGGCTTGCCCGGGCAGCGTCCGTGTAATTCCGCGCTTCCTGTGGCGTGTCCTCCCTAGCACATGGCTCTTGCACGTGCATTTTTCTCAGCTCGATCTGCACACCACTCCATCGCTGGGCGAGGCAGACAGCTGCTCGCCATGAATAGGACCCGGTTTGCACGAGGCTGAAGGCTGCCTAGCGGGGCAGCTGGGACCCAAACTGGAGCCCTGGCCCCGATTTTCACCCCTGCTCCTCTGAGCCGATTCTTTGCCTCCTCTCCTCGTTTGCTTTTCCCCACAGCTTCCTTCACGGCTACTTGCAGTCTCTGTCAAGTAAATTTTGAGCCGAAAGATAATGACCATTACTAATAAACCTACTGCTCCTGCAAAGCCCAGAATATGCATTATGCAGTCCTCGGTTAGGCTTATCTCATACAAAGAATGAGTTGTTTTGTGACTAGAAACTTTATAAATAAAAGAATCCTGCGTTCTATAAATACAAAGCTACCTTATTTATATATCTCAAAATCTTCACGAAACTACACTCTTCAATTCCTCTGAGAATGCGGGAAACGCATGTCAGGAGTGGGAAATCAGCATTTTTTCCACATTTATTTTAAATGGAAAAAGGCAGAGTCACTTCCTATTCTATACGCACTGTGGGCTTAGGCTATAATTTGAGATGACAGTGAAGAAGCTGGAGTGCTTTGCTGTTTTCCTTTGCTAAATGACATGATTTCAGTACAAGCAAAACTGTGTTTCTGTGGGTTCCCCTCCGTATTTACTCCGCGCCTGACTCCCACTTTCCAGTGTCTCATAGTCTGGAGAGGAAGCGTGGTCTGGTGGTCAGAAAGGCAACTGAGGAGACGAGAGCAGTGGCTTCTATTCCCGTCTCACTCCTTGACTCACTGTGGAAGCTCAGGAGAGCCATTCAATTATTGCCAGCCTCAGTTTACCCATTTTCCTACCTAAAGACTCTGCTCTGCAATAATTAGATCCGCTGACGATGCAAAAATGAAACAAGGAGGTTATCTCCAGAAAGCAGTACTAGCCTATCAGTACAAGACCCCGTGAAATGCGAGGTCGGGGCTGCAGAAGAACCGCGGGACCCTCTGATTAACTTGTGAGCTCACTGGAGTCGCTCGAGGTGTTTCGCTGTTGGCTCTGCTGCCTGTGGACACCATCTGGGGCAGTGGCTGGAAGCCCCTCTATGTGGCAAGGGTATCTAATGGCCAAGAGTTTGGGTAACCGAAATTTCGGGAATTTGAGTGTCTTTCCCTGAGCTCCAAGGGAAAGTGTCACTGAGCAAAGTACTGAAATCTTGGCCAAGCTGGGAGAACCTCTTGCAAGGCATGTCTGGCTGGGTGGAACTCCAGGTGTGCTTTAGACGTTGCTTTCTCCTGCTCATCATTTTCTCCACGTTGCTCTACTTCCAGAGGAAGAGCCATAGTGGGTGGAAACTCTGTTGGGTCAAAGGGGAATACTTTTCGAAACAGAAATGGAATCCATCCTAGTTACTCACACATAGAGAATCATTCTCCACCAGTAAGGGTCACCCAGCAGAGCAGAACAGAGCTGCCCTCCTTGGAGTACTCTGTCTCTAGTATTTGTATCACTGCATTAGGATTTATTGCCTCCCTTAGCTAACTCAATATTTCACTGTATTTCTGACACTAAAACCAACAAGAGCAGTTAGTATGATTATAGAGTAACAACTGTTTACTGAGTAAGCAGACACTGAGGTCTAGGCGCCGTGCTCTGCATAGTCTACACATGAGCTCATAAGTCTCCCTCAGATCTGATAAGGCAAGAATGTTGACCTCCATCTCACCGACAGGAAGAGAGAAGAATGAGCAAGGAAACCTCAAGTTGGGTCCCAAGGCCACGATGATCTTGATCCCTGAGAAGACCTTACCTCCTGCCAACTACAACAGGCCGGAAAGGAGCTTCCCATAGCCATGGCTATGGGAGGAGCCAAGGACTGGACTGCACTGTTCCCAGGGCCTCAACAGCAGGTGAGAAGGTAGAGGCAGTTCCTGTCTGCCGATGCACACAGCAGAGCACCCTGGGATAAGGAAAAGGATACTGAGGGTGTTGAAGGTTCTCTGGGCAAGGCATGGTGAGGCACACCTGTAACCCCGTCCCTGGGAGGCAGAGGCAGGAGGATTGCTATGAGTCTGAGGCCAGCACGGGCTGCATAAGTGAGTTCAGCGGTAGCCTGAGCTATACAGTGAGACCCTGTCTTACAAAGCAAAAACAGATTCTCTGGATTCAGATTTGTGGAAAGGAAGAGAAAGGGAAAACATACATTAGCTCTAACTCACCTGCATACTCACAGATCATAAGCTATAGGACTGGTGAGGCTGAGCCACGACCACACACCCCGCCTGAATCATGGAAGCCACCACGCTGAAACTAGGAGGTCAGAGAGCACAGGGAAAAGACCGCTGGGGTGAAAAGCAGCCTCCAGCCACGGGGGGGACTCACATCGTGGGGAGCGTGCGACTGGAAAGATGGCCGGCAGTCCAAAGGAAACCAAAGGGCTGGAGGACACAGGCGGTGTTTGAATCATTTTTTTTTTTAAAGACTTTGAGACAAAACACGGATTGTGGTAAGGAAGCTTTGATTGATAGAGCCCAAGCTAGTACACTTTGCCAACAAAGGAATGGGATATCAATAATCAATTATTTAAGGAACAACAGGTAAACCAACCCAGGGAAACTAGGACATGTGATCTCTCTAGTATTTGGGGAAATATTTAAATACAAGAATTATAGTCCAGGAGTCTGGGTAATGATGACAGGTATAATGCGCACGCGCACACACACACACACACACACACACACACACACACTGAGGAAGGAAAGTATACTATAAGGGTAGTATGTTGGAGAAACTGGTTAATGGATCCTGGAACTGATAATAGAATTGGCACACTGGGAAGTTATAGAAGTAAGAACGGGCTCTAATCGCCCAGAAACCCTGAACATTTCCATCTGAAAATCAGATCACTTGATAAAGGTCCAGATTTCTCTTCCTTGCTGCAGTTTCACTTCTCAGAAAGTAAAGGAAATGGTTTCTTTGGACGTCACTCTCCCAACAGATGAGAACCCTCTAGGGGTTGTAGGTCCGTGTCTTGCTACAGGTCTCAACAGCTTCCAAGAAGAGAGAGGAGGTCACTCAGACCAGGCTGAACAAAGAGGGGCGAGGAGCCTGTGAGAGTGAAAAGCAAACACACAACTTCTGCAAGCTCAATAGCACAATGCTAAAATGACATAAAAGTAAATCCAGAGATGCATTAGCCAAGCGAAGACCAGAAAATGGTCTAAAACTATGAAGAAGACAATCTGTGGAGCAAGAAGAAAGACATTCTTAACTGTGTTCACCCCTGACAGAATCGTCCCAGGAGATAAAGACAGGAAGTGGAAGAGCCAAGGCGTTCCAGAAAGACAATGGGGCCGAATGTCTATTTCACATCCCTACTCTTCCTCAATAGAGATGTTGCATGGATGCTATAGTTTGTGTCTAGTTGTGCCCCCCAAGCTTCATGCAGCCATTGGATGCCTTCTAGAGTTCGTGACTGATTATTCTGGATGTGGAGCTGCAACTGCCCTGGGTCAGGTAATTTGCCTTACAATGTAAGGGGGGGTTGAGAGGCTGGCTAGCTGCCTGAGCTGCTGCCCCTGCCATCCCTCTCTGCTCTTTGCCTCCACCAGGAAATGTTGCCGTCTGCCACGTTGCACTCAGCTGCCTTGAAGCCAGCTGAGTACGGACTGAAACCTCAACCAACTATGAGCTAAATAAACCTTTCTTTTCCTGATTTTGAGTGTTGGGTATTTGTCCAAGCAACATCCAATGGGTGCAGGGAGTCATACCAGTTGTGCCCTGCTAAATATGCCCCATACGGAAAAGGCTAAATGCATTTCCTAGCGTAGATCAGAGGTTTTGATGGTTTCCAAACCTGAGACAATGGGCACCATCTCTATTGAGGGAAGAGGGATGATCTTTATATGTGCATGCCAGTTTTTGTTCCAAATAAAGCTCAAACTTTGGGGAAGTATGACAAGCTGATATTGTCAAGGGAACAGGGAAATGCACGAAGTTGTCTCAAAAAAGGCTACTTAAACTGGGAGAAGAAAACCTGAGGGAGAAGATGATCCTCCCTGGGGAATCTTTGTGAAGGAACCGAATTACTTTACAGGAACCAGAAATCAAATTTCAAAGAGCAAGCCTTGATGATATAGACAGCCTTACTTACTTCCTGAAGACAAGCATTCACTCTGTAGTGGTTTTAATGTACCATGTTGCCCCCTGTCTACCTGGCATTGAGCAGAGGCTGAAAAGAACATTTTAGGAAGATGTTGCTTACTGCAAATACTCCGTGGGAAGAAGACAGACTCCAAGCATGAGTCAGGGAACAGTGAGGAGGTTTTTGAAGGGAGCAGAGCACTTACTGAATGGCTAGACTTGACCTCAGCCCTCCATTCCTGCCTTCTAAGTGGAAAGTCAAACTCAAAGGGTTGCTCTCCCTGGCCAGGGACACCCTCCTGCTTTCTGGAAGGTACAACAACCTAGTGACTGAGAACTAGACACTGAAGTCCATCAGGCAGGCATGAATCCCAGGCTTACCTCTTACAAATCTGTGACCTGGGAGAAGCTATTACCCTCTGCCCGTGTTTCTGTGTTCTCATGTCCAAACAAGGGGATATGACACAAAATCCTCACCTCCTAGTGTTAGGAGGAACAAGGTAGATAGTGATGTAAATTATGTCAATGTTTAATTGTCATGTAATAAATACCTAGTCAACTTTATTTATTTATTTGTTTGTTTGTTTATTTTTATGTGTTTAGTACAGGGTCTACAGGGTCTCAGTATACAGATCAGACTCATAGTGATTCTCCTGTTTTCATCTTCCCAAACATTGGGATTACAGGCACACATCGCTACACCCAATCTCAGTCACCATCTCAGTGCACCACTGGGGATTGAATTCTGTTCCCCCTAGTGCTTGCCTAAGCAAATGCTTTAGTCCGCTGAGTTATCTGGCCCACTTTCGGTCAATTTTAACTCTTAGTATTAGTTTAATTAAATAGCTGAGTTTTGAGGCAAGTGTGGCTGTAACTAGCCAATTTCACTTGTTATGCTTGGTCTGTAAGTTGAAAATTGTAAAATGCAATCAATTTATATTCCAAGATATACATTTATGCTATTATTGGTTCTGATTATAAAATAGCTAGAGCACAGAGGCCCAAGGTGGTGTCTAAATTTCTTGCTTGGCATGGTCACAAGAAGCTTATGGTACTGGGGCTAGTGGCACATGCCTGTAATCCCAGCACTTGGGAAGCTGAGACAGGAGGATGGGTGTGAGTTCGAGACCAGCCTGGGCTACCAAAGTGAACTCAAGGCCAGTCTAAACTGCATAGTGAGACCCTGTCTCAAAAAAAAAAAAAAAAAAAAAGAATTCTTTCTAAAAAAAGAAACTTATGGTGACAGAAAAGCTTCTGCCTTCCAGGTCGATGGCCAAGCCCTTGGAAGAATCTGGGTGTGGAGGACGTGTTAGAGTGTTAGAAAGGGATGTACCCTGGCCTTCCCAACCCTTCAACATCCAATGAGTGCAGGGAGTCATACCAGTTGTGCCCTGCTAACTATGTTCCATATGGAAAAGATTAAATACATTTCTGAGCGCAGGTCAGAGGTTTTGATGGTTTGCAAACCTGAAGTGTCCTTTTACACCAGGAGAGGACTCTGATACGTTGAATGAACACATGGACTTCATAAGGTCCTATGTCAAGAAAATGTTTAATACCTTTTCCAGGTACCTTAAAGTAGGACTGATGGCTTCCTGGCAAGATATTTATGTGGAAATGTCAAGCAATTTTTGCACCTGTGTATATCTGTCCTTGCTCTGTTTGTTCAAAGCCCGTTCCTAACTGAGCAACTAAAAGGGGCTGAAGGCTATGTGCTTCTTCCCTCAGGTGACCTAGGACTGTGACCAATGTTGGATGAAATGGGAATAGCCCAGTGAAAGAGAAGGCTCTGAAAAGAGGGGACAGCCATGGAAGCCACCCAGGTCCAGTGTCACCTCAAGTACAGTCGTGCATCATTCTGACGACGAGCACAAGCTGGGTGTCTGTTACACACGTATCACAGGGTGTGTCAGCTCACAGCTACGCTACATGGGATGTGTGTGTTTGTATATATGACATTGTCTAATGGGCCTAGGATCAAGCTGAGCAAAATAAGTCAAGATCAAGCTACACACAGCAGAGACACAGTCACTAGGTGCTTCAAGAAGCTGCTGCCAGCACAGCACTACAGACTGTGTTAGAGTAGACTTTTAGAATAAGTTTAAGGGGGCTGGGGAGACAGCTCAGTAGAATAAGCACTTGCCTGGCAAGTGCAAGGGCCTGAGTTCAATCCCCGGTTCCATAAATAAATAAATAAATAAATAAAAGCTTAAGGGTTACAATGTCAAATAATAACTAAAAAGTATAGTAAATACATGAACAGCACTATTCCCTATTATTGACTGTTATGTACATAACTATATGTTACATACTTTTATTCAGCCAGCCACAGATTTGTGGACACCAGCATCTTCAGAAACACATGTTGACATGTCATGTCATGCCATTACAGCTATGACCTCAGTATGTGACAAGAATTTTCCAGCTCCCTTTGTATTCTTCTGGCACTACTTTTTTCTACATAGTCCATCAGTGATCGCCAAGCACTTCTTGTTGCATGGTCATTACTCAGAGCATGACCGTACAAATAGAAGCGCTTGGCAGTAAAAGAGATTTACGTTTCACACATAACTTGCTAGTAGGGCAATAACTAATAATACGAATGTTCAGGCAGCAAAAAATACTTAAGATACATCTTAGGGCTGGGGAGATAGCTTGGGGGTCTGAATGCCTGCCCAGCAAGTGCAAGGACCTGGGTTCAATCCCTGTTACTACATGCTATGCCAGCCCTGGATCCCTGGACACACCACGCCTGCCACTGAAACCCAGTGTGGCGGTGCATGCCTGTAATCCCAGCTCTGGGGAGGCTGAGGAACACTATGAGTCTGAGCTATGATAGTAGGACCATCTAGCAATTGAATAAATTCTAAAAAAACACCAAGAAGGTATGTTGTAAAAGTGCTTAGTCTATCTTAGCTCTGTTATTCTCAGTCCTTCAGTCTTCTGATGAGTTGCTGTGCTTGTTTTGATATAGACGGTAGCATCTTCCATCTCTACCATTCCTAGTAAAGGGCTATTCACGGTGCCATGAACTTGACCTCAGTGGCCTATGCAGGCGGAGCAAAGCCTTTTGCATCAACAGTTTCAGTGACCTTGCGTTGGCCCACTGACATCCGTCATAAAAGAAATTTTTGTAATACGAAAGCAACAAAGACTACTACAAATAGCAGAAGACTGCTACAAATTTACAGGAACACCACGATTTTACTTCCTTCCCCGTTGTATCCCTAGCTTAAGGATGGTTAGATGACTTAAGAACAAGAGACCTGTGTCATTTGCAGACAGTCCCCGAAGCCAGAGCGTCAAGTCAAAGTGGTCGCCATGCCCCAAGCTCCACAGAGGACCTGTCCTATCAGCAGGGACCCTAAAGTGCTGACACGACAGTGACTTGGAGCTCAATGTCCTGAGTCAGTGCGTGGGAACACGTAACGTGAGTGGGAACAGGATTGGCTGTGCTATCTGAAGTCACTTCTGATTTGGCGTTGCTCGTCACATCATCCTCTCCTCTGTTCTCATTGACTACGTCTCCTCTGCTGTCTCCAGTCACTCCGTGTCGGTGGGAATGTGTGTATGAGGACTCCTCTTACAATTGAAACTAGAAATTCCATTCGGCCCAGGTAGTCCCCTTCTAGGTACCTACCTAAAAGTTAATGACATCATTTTATAGCGATACATGCATACCCATATTTATAGCAGCACAATTAAAAATAGCTGATTCTTGGAAGCTGCTCATAAGTTCATCAACAAATGAATGGATACAGAAAAGGAAGTACTTAGACACAAATGGAATACAACTCTTCCATAAAGGAAGACCAGTGTGTGTCATTTGTGGGACAATGGGTGACCCTTGAGACCATCATGTTAAGTGAAATAAAGCGCACATGCTCAGATATCCCATGGTTTCTCTTATATGAGAAACCCAAAGTAAAAATTAAGAGCAAACACTAGATAATAGTAAGAAGGCAGACCTTGGAAAGGGAGGAGGAAGGGGAGGGACAAGGGATAAAGAAAAGGGCCACGTGTACCCATGCCACACAGGCTGTGGGGATTGTGTATAGCAAAGATGGACCCAACCAAGAAAGGGGCTGAGGGGAACGGGGGCAGGGGAGGGAATGGGTGTCAAGAGGAATTAAGATGTGCGTGTACATGGACCAACTTCTCCCAGGGAATGCAAACATTGTGCCACAAACACGTACCTCTAAACTAAAATTTAGTCAGCTGCCCCCCTGACATTAAGCTAAATACTGACAACTTGCCAATCCATGATCTACGAGGAATTTGCCGGAATTAACATTAAGAATATGGAGAGACAATAAATGCTGATAGAATCAGCCTCACTAACAGTTATAAGCGCTACATCCAAGCTCGGCTCTATATTCTCAGTGATTCTCTTTAAAGTCTAGTTGTTGTTTTTTCCTCTATGAAATGAAAAAGTGAAGCCAGAGAACCTTCAAGGCTCCTGCAAGCTATAAAACATTGCTTGATTTTATTGAGAAATTTCAAATGAAACAAATATAGAGCACACTGGTCCTTTAGAGCAGCTCTTTTCAAACTTGAATAAGGAGTCTGGTTCACAAGGGATCCCAGCAGAGCTGGGCTGGGCTGCAGTTTCTGCATGGAGGGCTCTCGAGTGAGGCTGGTGGGTCAGACACTGAGAGCATCTCTGCATTGTATGTAACCACCTGTGTTCAGGAAGGGGACTCACTGACTGCAATGAGATAGAGCTAATTCTGAAGCAATCACACAGCACTAATAGGACAAAAATTGCCTTCAGAGAGAGCTTACGACATTAATTTTTCATCCCTCATTCTTCAAGAAAGCAATTAACTCATAATAATGTAAGATATTTGCTCTTGATTTCAGGCAAACATCATGAGGGGGACTGGTGCTCTAATCCACTTCATCACATAATTAAGGGACATGACGCTCATTACAGAAGGGTCATTTGAAGGACCACAGCAAATGCTGGATGACTCTCAGGACCCCTGAAGGGCTGCCTTTCTCTCCGCAACTCCTCCAGTTGCTGCCACAGTCACTCAGCCAGAAGTCTTAAAGGTCAGGTTGCTGCCCGCCAAAGCGCGGCCTGCACTGCAGATTCAGCTCCACAGCCCCTAAGCCCCTCAAAAGACTAGAACATCTCATCATCTCATAGATATCCTTCCAAGTCACTAAACTCTACAGGTCAGTGCGAAGAAAATTACTAGCATCTCCAAGAAAATCCAAATTTGCCCAACACAAGTTATTCTAAGTCCAAGAATTTAATTCTCCCAAAGAATTAAAATGTGTGACGTACCTGTGCCAACTCACCATGATACATGTAATCATTGTAGACTGCAAACGTGTATTAATAAAACTGAAAAAATTGAAACAAAAAGCACAAGGCACCTCATCAGGTACCATAACCCGCAGCTGCTTTAAATGACAATTTACAAATGCAGAGCTACTTTGGTAGAGTTCTCCGGGTCACATACGCTTGACCTAAGCAGACCTCTGACCTCACAGCAACGAAAGCCCTTGTTTATTTTGTGTGACTAAGTTTCTAGACTTCAGTCAGCATTAGGGTTGGAAAATATTACCCTATTTGTCACAAGGTGAAGTACTGTTGAATCATATGCACAAATTCCACGTGTTAAAATGTGCCTACTACTTGCATTTGCAGTCTTCTAATCAATACTCCAGGCACTTTCTTGGTCATTGGTGCAGATGCACACACCAGCAAGAAGTGTGACTCACCCATGGTCCTACCACGTGACTGCTTCCTGCTTCCAGCTCTCGTACTGTCAATGAATACTTATTTCACGGTTGACGAGGTCCAACATTTTTATCTTTCTATTGATGCATTTGTTGATTAATGCGACATTTGAGCACAGAGAGGAAGCGCAGTCCAGGGCTTGTAAACCCAGCTGTCTGGCAAGCATCCTGGAGAAAGCGCAGGCGCCACGCTCTGTGAGCCACGCGCCTTAGCACCACTGGTCACAAGCTCAGTGTTGATGAACCAACTTGATATCTACAGTTTTTCATTAGGAGTTTTGAGGAAAAGGCTACCCTTGAACTTGCTATGTAGCCTGAGCTGATCTCAATCTCGCGCTCTTCCTGGGTGCTGCGGTTGTAGGTGTGCCCCTCCATGCCCAGTTTACTGAGTCTTTTACCTGCTGTACACCACACAGGCAAATAGGAAGTACAAAAGTATCCAGCCCCCTGGAACTGCTCCCCAGTAAAGCTTCCTTAGGACACAAGACAGGTGCTGCTCAGCTTCCTGGAGCCTCAAATGGGCAGGTTCCATGCTGTCTCCTAGGGTCCCCCAAGAAGTGGCCTCCTGCTCCCAACTATGGGAGCTGGCTTGACAGCACGCCCACTAGCGGCTCACTTCCTTCCTGTCTCTTCCTGGCTCGCTTTTCTAGGGCCATTTCTTCTAGGGCCACTTGTACTCCGATCCCTGCCTTGGGCTCTGCTATAGGGAAACAAAACCCAGGAGGCAGACTGCTCCCTAAGCTGTCAGATCATTTTTTAACGTATTTAGTATAGGGCCCACAGGCTCTCTCTACGTAGATTGGACTCATAGCAATTCTCCTGTTTTCAGCCTCCCAAGAGCTGCAATTACAGGTGTGCACCACCACACTCAGTCTCAATCATCGTCGCATAGTGCCCCAGGGGTGGGACCAGCATGGCACATGCTGGGGATTGAAGCCGGGGTGCAGCACTCTGCCTAGAGAGCACTTTAGTCCGCAGAGCTATCTGGCTGGCCCCATCAGATCCTTTCAACCAAGGCAATTCAGCCTCATCTGATAAGATGACGCCCTGCACCAAGGCTACTTAGGACGCAAGGCTGGAGACATTAGGTAGTCGCATCACAGAGGCTCCATCTGTGGGCCAATCCCTATGGGATCCCTGAGCTGCCAGTCTATGACAGGGGAGCCCCGTGCCAGGCCTGCCACTTGGCATGTGGTCCAATGCCAGCTTTCCTGCGAATGAACACACAGTAGACTTTTGACCTCATTCTGTAAGTAGTGTAAAGCCACTGGGGAGCTTTGATCGATAAAATAACAACACAAATTGTGTTTAAGAAGCTTAATGTGTCAACTTTTTAAAAAAGAAAGGGGAAAAGAAAAAAAAAAGTAATGTTGATTGAATGTGTTAATGTTTAATTGTTTGATCAATCTTATATACCTATATCTATTAATCTAAACTGATCTGATGATGAAAATATGTAACATAGCCATTGTTAAATTTGTACAATAAAAATATTAAATCAAAATAAAAATATTAAATCAAAAAAATAAAAAGAAGAAGCTGATGGCTGGCCAGAGATGTAGCTCAGGGGTGCATGTTCTTGCCTGGTAAACACAAGGTCCTGAGTTCAATTCCTAGTACAAAAAAAAAAAAAAAAAAGTTGCTCTCATGTCGTCATCATGGATGTGTAGGAGGAGGAAGGCAGACAAGCCTTGTTTTCCAGTTAAAGGAGAGAATGAAAGATTTATTTAAGTATTTAAGTATTTTAATCTCAATACATTTGGAAGCCACAGACCAAGTGGGTGGGGAGAGAAGGAGAATGAGACCGCATCTGGGGAAAGGCTGCCGCGATCGAGTGTAGCACACCCCGCCCACCAGTCACTTGTCCCTCTGGGCCCATGGCTCTGTAAATAAACCTAGAGAACAAGGGTCTGGCCAGGTTAGAGACAGAGGAGCGAGGAATCCAGCCTCCACCGGGCCGCTGAGGGCCGCGCGGGAGTGGACAGCATCCTGGGCAGGGGAAACCGCGGCAGGAAGCAGCTCGGTCCTGAAGACTTTCTAAGATATTTATACTCCCCACTGCGGCCAGCAGACATAGCTGGTATAGCTGGGATGAAATTGTAATTATACAGGATTTTAATGACTTAAATTGCTGTGGGTGGAGAGGGGAAGCCAACAGAGAGGGAGCAAAGGTTGGCCCGAGTGCCGTTGCCTGTTTCCCTTGATGGCTCCTAGAAAACTGCATTCCGGAGGAAGGTCTCAAGGTTTACTGTGGAGGTGGGAGTCAGCCGTGTAAGGCTGGCTCCCGGCTACGGTCTTGGCTCTGTCTCTGTCCAGCCCCACTACACCAGGGCAACGGGTTCACAGATCTGAGGTGGCTCGTTTTGCTAGAGAAAGGGTGCTGGGGAGCCTGTGGGCTCGTGAGTCCTCCGGCCACGCTGCATCCGCTCTCCCCTCTGCTAGTCCTTCTCTCCGCCACTGTTAGACTCACTACCCCACAGAGCTCTCTCCTGTCCGGGGCTGCATCAACGGAGATGCCTCTCTTCTTACTAGAATACACTCACTGTTGTCCTGCGCACCGTAAGAGGGAGGCTGGCTAGACTGGCCACGGAGAGCATTCTAGAACTCCAGTGAGACTGTCATCCAGTGATGACTTAGCTAACGCCTTCCTGGCCCAGGCAAAAAGGATTAGCAAGGCCCCTAGTGACCCTTCCCAGGAAGCTTATTACGACATCACACGATTCAGCGACCTACAACCTCTGCCTGCTCTGGGACAGGGGGTGCTTGGAGATACAGATGGCCAAGTGGACCACACAGCAACAACACATTTTTCTTTCTCCACCACTTACTGAAAACTAACTATTGAAGTCAGTCCCTTGAGGAGAACGGCGCGAGTATGCTCAGGGTCCGATTCTCCTCAAGTCGCTGATGATCTGGAAGATAAGACGTGGGAACAAACAACAGAACATACTCTGTGTCCCACAGAGACCTTGGCTTCGACTAGGGACTCGGGAAGGACACAGACAGTTGAACTCGGATTTAGAGGGTGAGTAGGATTTTTACACAGGAAGAGCAAGGATTCTAGAAAAAAATGAACATAGGTACAGCGTACTCAGGAGAAGACATTCAGGACTGAGTATTTAAAGTTTTTGGAAAAGACGGGTAAGTATCAAAGCATTAAAAGGGATAAGGCTAGAAGCGTAAGATTGGACACAAATTTCCTTTAGAGGAAATGGAAGGCAACGCATGTCAGAGTGCCAGGCCAGGGCCTTATCTGGAGGCCTACCTGGAGCATTAGGAGTCATTCCAAGCTGGCACCGGTGCCAGTCCAGGGCTCATGCACTGTGTGTGGCAATTTCACAATCAGAGCTGAGCCTTGGGACACGTAATGGCCCAGCAGGACAAAGAATGGGTGGCAGAGGCAGAAAAAATCTACAAGTGCATGGGAGCTGCAGGAGGCCCCGTACAGATTCCAGGAAGTGAGAACCGGGCACCTGGACCGAGCTCTTGACAGGAAATGCGAAGGAGGAAGGCAGGAGACCAAGGGTAATTGCGGGGGGAAAATTTACAGGACAGATGACTGTTCAGCTGTGTGGGCTGTGGCGAGCAAAGCGGAAGAGCCGATTCCAAGGTTGCAAGCCCAGAAGTGACTGGGAGCCCTTTTATGGACAAAGGAAGCAGCCTACTCTTTCCTCAGCTCCTGGCAGTGCGCCTTCCCGCCACCTCTGCGACCGAGCGACCGAGCGACCGACCGACCTGAGCACTCCTAGCCCAGAGGCCGTCCTGGCCCCCAAGCCGGGGCCCTGCCCAGCATAGCTGCTTCTGACATGTGGTGGTTTGCCCTGGCAGCCCCCTCTGCCTTTGCTTCTCTCCTCCCGCTTGACTTCCTGTCTCGGTAAGGTTCTACTAATTACACCTCAGTCCTTGTAAGCGCAAGTGTTTCGGAAGCTTCTATACTTTTTGCATAAAGTGGAGACCCGGTTCAAACAATTTTATGTGCAAAAGAGAATTTAATGTTTCCCAAACGTGAAAAGTTAGCTTTAGGAACAGCTGGATTTAGGATTCCAAATTCTCTCTCTCTCTCTCTCTCTCTCTCTCTCTCTCTCTCTCTCTCTCTCTCTCTCTCTCTCTCTCCTTTTATTTCCTTTGGCAGACTCGACCAATCAGCTGGTTTCCAGCAGTTCTGCAGCCTCTTGGCTCAGCTGTCCCAGTGGAGGTGAAAGGTCGTGTTTCCAGCAAAAGTGCCGGCGTTGAATTTCAGCAGACCAAGGAGATCGGTACATCCCCAACCTGATCCCCGCGTCCTGAGCGGGAGAAGGCGCAGGTCAGACAGGCCTTACAGGAAGGTCGCCACAGTTGGGCTCATGCAAGACACAGAAACTAAGAGCTGGAAGGAGGAGAAACTGAGTTCAGCCCCCATTACCGAAAGAAATGAAAAAAAGTAACTTAAGTGGCCGTCCAGGTTACAGGGACACCACAGCATACTTTCCAGAGAACCACCGGGAAAGGTTATGTACCCTGAGAGCAGAAGACAAGCTTTTCTTGTCACCGAGGAAGCATTCGGGACCTCCATGACCAGTATCATCAAATATGTGCCATCCTTCTCCAGCATAACTCCCCAGTTCATAAATTTTCTTTTCCTTTCTGAACAACCACACTAAGCTACCACCCAGCACTGTAAAAAATACATGAGAATTCCATGCCCAAATGATTAGAATGGCCTGCACATTCCTGATGACTGAATTGTTCCTATTGATTAAAAAGACCTGCTCAGGTGAAGTGCTACAGTACTAAAAGAATGCATTCCTGTACTCCTGCAATATTTACCAAAGCTTCTGTGTTTAACAGATCAATTGAATCAAGATGATTATCTACTCTGTATTTAAGAATAGCAATAATAATAAAGATTGCCCTGCAACCTATCAGTTAATCTGTCATTGTCCCCAAAGTAATCCATATCCAACGTTACTCTCATAACAGCTCTGCAAGGAAAGTCTGTTATTTTTTCAGAAGATTCTGAAGGGTAAAGGGGAAGAGTACAGGGAAAGAACAATATTAGAGAAACACATCACATTTTTAGAAATTAAATTGCTCATTATATTTGGCCATTTGAGACTCTTACACAGCATAATATCAGATGCAATACTTCTTTGTGGTTAATCCAACATTTCTGGCAGCTATTTCATGCATTAGTTACTTAATTTTTTTTAATTTTTATTTTATTTTTTATTTTTCTTGTTTCAGAACTTTTGTTTGTTTATTTATTTTTATGGCCGGCTCAGCCTGCCCTGAGGGTAGAGCTGGCACAGCATGTGGTGCCGGGGATTGAACCGGGGTCCCTGCAGCCGCCTGCAGGCACTTTAGACCACTGAGCCATCCTGCCGGGCCTGTGTTAGTTACTTTATATACCATTTATTCCAAGTGTACAAGAGAAGGAAAGCCTGGTTCCCTCTGTGAACAAGTAAAGTTGAAAGGAAAGATTTTAGAGTCAGTCATAAAAAAGAATCCAGCTATGGGTTTTATTTTTGTTGAAAAAGTACGCCTAGACATACAGAGGTCAAGCTCCACAAGGCCGTAAAGCAGCAGAAAGTCTGAGAATCAGCATGGCCGTGATCCCCAGAACCAAAGCGCTCCCATGCTGAGCACACTGCGCCAACAGGAGGTGGGGATTCCTTGTCCTGGAAGATGTGGGTTCCGTTGTCTAGATTCCAAAAAAAGAATGCTAATTTAAACCACACACTACTTTTATGTGAGCTATTGCTAAAACACGAACATTCTACAAATATACACAAGCAGAAAGAACAATAAGGAAATGGCACAAACATGACTGATTTGGAAGGTGGGACATGAGACCTTAAGTGATCTCAGGTCATGTGACTATCAAATGTCTATACGCAACCTGCCCTGTATTTAATCAACCTATTACGCACGCTTTTTACATGTCCTGTACACAAATTGGCACTGGTAAGTACAAAACTCAAGAGATGAAAAGAACTTCCTAACCAATAAATCATTCTAAGATGCTAAAAAGAAAGTTCTAGATCAAATGAGAAAAAAAATGATGTTGGCCAACACCATTAATTGCTCAGAGAAACAGAAAGATTCTGAAAATAAACAGCTGTGTTGTTTTACCATAGAACAGCTTCAAAGAAACACACCAGAAAGTGTCATCTTGCTTATCATGCACCATCTATTTTGTGTTGTTGAATATTCTTAATGTCTCAAAATAAAATAACTTCTTAGCCATTTCTTAGTCTCTCTTAATCACAAATCTGAAATGGAATTACATGGAAAAAGGTCGCAGAAACTGCGTATTTTAAGAACAGTGAATCCGCACAGCAGGAGCAGCACAGTGTGGCAGATCAAAGACCAGCTCCCCTGGCGCTATTGTGGTGACCTCTCAGAGACACAACCACTGTGTAACTGCTCCATAGTAGCTACAATGTGCTCTTCCACAAAAATAACGAGTGAAAAGCAGACTGGTCTCCTGCAGCTATTGAGAGTGTGAATTTCAAAACTCTAATACTTTCTATGTTATTATTTTTGTGGGTCAAAAAGTGCATATGCACGTTCAGCTTCCATTTAAGTATCTATTAAAACATTGCTGTCATCAGTGAGGGCTCAGGATATAAGAGACCCTGTGCTGTAATATCCTATAACTCAGTGGTGTCCCAAATTTTCTGGTCAAGGAGGTTATGGGACCTCAGAGGAAAGGGACAAATAAAGTATAGTGTGTCTAAGGAGATTATCTAGAGAAAAAAACATTCTCTCAGGCTTTCACAGAAAGCAAACTGGTCAAGCAATGGCCGTGACTTGTCCCAAAGGCTGACACTGACAACAGTTCTACAAAGCACTGTACATGGTTGCAAAGTTAATTATGAGGGGATTTGATCTTGGAAGATACAAAAGATGAATGTTTTGTTATACGGGTCTTGCTTTAACTTGCCCTTGATAACCCAGTGGAAAAGCTTAATTACGAGGCATAAAACGCAGAGCTAGATTAGTATGATGAGATGTAAGAGGCTTAAATCAACAGCCTCCAACTTCACCAGTTTCACTGGTAACCCAATGCAATTATGGAACATTGCACTATGTATACAACTACTTCCTCTCATTTCAAAGAGAACAATTCTTTTTGTTTTTTTCTTTCCTTACCAATACCAATTAAAAAAATTCATCATGTCTATACCCTGTGCTCTGTATAACTACTATGAGGACAACAATATGCAATGTATCAATTATTGAAAATGTACTACTATGTTTTGAAACTATCATATTGTTATTTCTTATTAAAAGTAATAAAAAATTAAAAAAATGTTGCTGTCATTTTTCTCATATCAATGTGGAGGTAGGCTTGAAAATGGCCCCAGGGACCTCTGATCTTCACTTCACAAATGTAGAAATGGAAATCTAAAATTTTAAAATGGAAGCAAAGCTTTTGTAAATAAGAAAGAGGGGGAAAGGCAGAGTAAGAGAGTGGGGAAAAATAATTCAAATTACATCTTACCTACGTACAAACAACACACAATGAATAAGATCACAATGTATACGTAAAATGTACCAATACAGGAAAGAAAGAAAGAAAGAAAGAAAGAAAGAAAGAAAGAAAGAAAGAAAGAAAGAAAAGAGAAAGAGGCTTCAGCTCCCCCTACCACCACCACCTACTTCAGAAGCCATGCTGAGGTACAGACAGCATTTAGGGCTTTGGTGAATTCTGCCCTGGCCCCTGACTTTCAAGAGAGCCTTGCTGTCTCAGTTGCTTTTCTCTTATTGCTGGAACAAAATACCCAAAACTCAGAATTAAGAAAGGAGAGGTTTATTTAGCTCATAGTTGGCGGAGATTTCAGTCTGTATTCAGCTGGCTCCAAAGCACAGTGGCACATGGCAGAGAGCAGTCATTCATGGCAGAGATGGAAAAAGAGCAAAAAGCAAAAGGAGGAGCATCAGCTGCAACTGAGAGAAAGCCTCTCTTCCCTCCCCATATTGTATGAGGAATACCCAACTCAGGTCAGGTGGCATTGATGTCCATAATCCCAGCACTGGATCAAGAATTAATCTCAAACTGTAGAAGCTGCCCCAATGGCTACAGGAGCCTTTGGGGGCACAACTGGACACAAACTATAACACCTTCTGAGCTGTGGCCTGCCCCCCACCACAGGTGCAGAAGCCACACAAGGTCCAGACAGCTTCCATGGCCTTAGAGCAACACTGAGCACACCTGAAGTCTGGGAGCTTTGCAAATATCAAAGTGGAGAAGCAAAACGCAATCTCAGACATCCAGCCCACCCAGAAGAACTCTAGGAGACAAGGATATGCAAGAACTTGGAAGTCACACACCTGAAATTCCTAAAATGATAGCAATCAAAGTAAAGAAACAACTCCATCTGGCTATAGAAAATCAGATAAGAAATAATCACTCTGTTGAAAACAACCATTTCAGAATTGCTCAGCACATCTATAAAAGTATACATTAATAAATAGAGAAGAATAAGAATAATGATGGAAGCATTGAATGAGAAATATAGGAAAGAATTAGAACTCATGAAATAGACTCAAAGAGATGTCCAGGCATTAAGAATTACATTGAAAACTGGCAAAACTACTCTAACAGAACTGAAGATGGACTTGTAGACCTTGGAGACAGCATTGCAGCTAGTGATTGTAAAAGAAAAACTCCCTTGAAAATGACAAGGAGCCAGGAGATAACAATTCAGCAGCTACAAGATGATGCAAAGGAAAACAATAAGATTGATACATGTCTGTGAAACAGTAGGAATCAACACAAAGGACATAAAAGTGCTGTTTTCAGAAGTAGCAGAAGAAAATTTGCCATGCATGGGGAAAGCATCTGACATATAGTTAAGTGATGCATATCGAACTCCAGTTATCTATAATCAAAATCAATCTCCACCCAGGGTAATAATCAAGATCCTAGAAATTCAACAAAATAATAGAATATTAAAAGCTTCCAGAGAAAAGAAACAGATTAACTACCATCGAAAGGCCATAGGAATCATGGCAGAGTTCTCAACACAAAACATCAAGTCAAGAAGAACTTGAAGGCAGTATATCAGGACCTAAAAGAAAAGCCCAAATCCTGATAGATTCACAGCTGAATTCTATGAGAAATTTAGAGAAGATTTAATCTCAATTCTTCTCAAATTCACCAATGAAATTGGAAGGTAAGCAATTCTCCTGAACTCTTTCCTGGAAGCAAGTATTATTCTGATAACAAAACCAGACAAGGACCCAAACAAAAAAGAGAATTACAGGCCAAACTCTCTCATGAACATAGATGCAAAAAAAAAAAAAAAAAAAAGAAAAAAAGTCAACAAAATGCTAGCAAGCAATGCAACAAATCTTCAATAAGATGTACACTATAACCAAGTAGGATTCACCCCAGGAATGCAGGGATGGTTACATAAATGCAAATCAAAAATGTAATATGTTACATTAACAGAGCCAAAGACAAAAATAATATGATCATCTCAATAGATGCATAAAAAGTTTTGACAAAGTTGAACACTCATTCATGATGAAAATCTTACAGAAAGTCAGAATAGGTGGTCCTTACCTCAATCTGATAAAAGCCATCCATGATAAAGCAACAGCTGACATTAGACTAAATGCCCATCCTACGAAAAATGGTTGAAAAAGATGTGGTATTCGTATAAAAAGGAATATTATTCAGCTATAAAGAATGATAAGACTTCATATATAAATGGATGTATCTTGAACATATACTGATAAGTGAAATAAACTAGACCTATACGTGTAAATATCGTATAATCTCCCTAGTCTAAGAACTCAAAAGAGGGCCCGGTGGGATTGCTCAGTGGTCTAAAGCGCCTGCTTGGGGAAGCTTGGGCAGCTTCAGGGACCGCGGTTCGATCCCCAGCACCACATGCTGCGCCAGTCCTGCCCTCAGGGCAGGCTGAGCCGGCCATAAAAATGAGTGAATAAACAAACAAAGGTTCTGAAACAAGAAGAAAAATAAAATTAAATTTAAAAAAATTTTTAAAAAGTAAAATAAATCAGAACTACATGTTTACACATCATATTTGTCCCCCTAGTGTAAGAAGCTAAAATAGTAAATAGGATCTGAAAGGTACAATAAATACTGTGAAAGTGCAAGAAAGTGCTCAAAGTGGAAGCAAAAACTGGGATCAGGAAAACAGAGATGGAGAGGGAAAAGGAGAGGGAGAGGGAGAAAGAGAAGAGAAACGAAGAGAAGAGAAGAGAAGAGAAGAGAAGAGAAGAGAAGAGAAGAGAAGAGAAGAGAAGAGAAGAGAAGAGAAGAGAAGAGAAGAGGAGAAAGGAAGAAGGAAAAGGCTTTCCCCAAGGTCATAGAACAGCAAACTATAGAGCAGGGCACTGAGAACTCTGGTTTTTTATGAAAAACAAGTAACATGGAGCTGTGGAAATCAGGATGCATTTCCTTCAGCCACTAATGGAGGCATGTGGCCAACCAGGTGGGTGGATGGAGAACTTATTTCCTTAAGTCCTGGGAACATTTCACCGCACAGCTTTGTGATGTGCCCAGACCATCGCCAAAGGTCATTGCAAGATTATAAAATGTTCAGCACCTCTTCTGAAGGCTCTGCTGAGGAGAGTCCAGGGCTCCATGAGCTCTGCCCTCCGCCCTCCAGGAGCACCGATCCCATTTCAAGGCTGCCACACAGAGAGCTGGCGCCTCTCATTCGCCGGCAGCTGCACGTTCTCACCTGTCCTTCTGCTGGCTTTTCCGTTTTTCTCCTAACAAACCTTGGTCATCACCATCTCTGAGCTCCAGGTGACATGCTTGGCCTCAGGATGTCATTTCACACCAGAGGTCATGCAGATAGAAGTACCCATCCACAGCACATTCAGGTGGCTAAGAATAATGGCGCCATCATCAGGACTCCGCACCCGCTCTGCACCTAGGACTATAGCACATACTTGGGGTAATTAAAAAAAACAAAAAACAAAAAACATCAGCTTCAGTTCTTGCCCTGACACATTTCACAAACTTTAAACTTGTGTTAGTGAAATAAAGGATTAAAGCAGTGTATGGAAAGGTTATACATTTGGGGAGAAAAGACAAAACCAGAGGACCACCTGGGAATTTCAGAGAGAAGGGGTTTCACTATTTACTGCTGTCTGCAGGAGACCCCCACACTTGGTACTTTACAAAAACAATGACATTTACCTTGCTTCAGAACCTGCAGTGCTGCTGAAGTGCAGGAGAGGTGATGGATGCCCACCTCCCTCTGCACAAGGGCTGCCCCATAACGCTGGAGCTGGAGATTGAGGCTCATTGCTTGGGACATCACCTGACACTGTCAGCCAGAACACCTACATGTGCCGTCTTTCCATGCTACCCAGGATCCCTTGCGACATGGCTGAGGTCTAGAAGCAGGTTTCTTCAATAGGAGAGAGAAAAAGAGAGAGAATGAAAAAGACACGGAAGTAAAGAAAGAGGGGCAGAGGAGGAGGACAGAATATTCTATTGTCTACTGTCTGTTTTGACTGAGCCTCAGAAATACCATCAATTTTACCACCTTCTATTCACACAGTAATAAAAATATTGTCTACCACCTAGTGGAGGAAAAGTAGTTGTTTTATACTTTTAAAAACTTTTACCTGTGTTGCTAGAGATCAAACCCAGTGCCTCACCTGCCATGCTACAGCCTCAGCCCAGTAGTGAAGTCCCAGAGCAGTTTGTGGGATTGGAAACATTTCTTTTTTAATGTGGACCACTTGAGGAAAGTGAAATCTACTGTGATTTTCAAATTATACCTAGAAGGATGACCATATGTTTCCACATAAAGAAGGAAATGTTTGGACAGAAGAAACCAACCAGGTAGAGGCAATGCACACATGTTATCTGATCATACGTGATATGGAAATAATAGGGAAGGCATTATCTGAGAGCCATTTCTTCACTAACGTAAGAAGGATGAAAATAAAAATAAAACGTTACTGCCGTCTCTTTAATATAATTCAGACACTATAAAAAAGAATCTTTTATTTAATCCTTCTGAAAAGCCCAAGTGGCAGATATTATAGCTCCATTTTATTGCACTTCAAAAAAGTTAAAATATTTACATTGCTAGTATGAGGAGCCCGTCACCGCCCTGTCAGATACCAAAGCTCAGAGGAACTGAAAAGTGAGAACTAAATCTCAGCCAAAAGCCTAGAGCCCTTATTGGAAAATCCTAAATCTTTATTCACTGATGTATGTTGCAGTGGATAGCTTAGCCCGTGACTCTCCCCTGGCCTGTGATATTCACCACATGACCATACTGCCTCAACTAGAAGCAAACATGCGGAATGATTACCAATGACTCTGTCTTTAGATCACATGCCCAACCGCTTCTGATATCCCCTGCCTTGGTATGAAGAGAAATAAGAAAAAAAGATGAATGAAGCAGTTATCTACTTCTATAAAATCTTTCGACATAAACAGACGACACAGCTCTGTGAGAGTCAGTTTGATGACAAAGCAACTGTAGTAGAGATACATTTCCCAGACTCCTTTATATAGGTATGGCCATGTGACTGAGTTCAGCCAATAGGATGCAAGTGTAACAGGAGGCCTCCTACAAAGGATACTTAAATCAGACCCAGGGGTTCATGACATAATACCCTAAATGCCTAGCATTAAATAAAAGAAAATGCCAAATTGCATGAGAAAAATAATCCACAAATGCCAACATCTAGATTACACTGGTGTTATAAAAATTATGTTTTTATGTGCCACTAATAAACATCAATGCTTCCTGTGCTTCACATATGTGAGAAGGAAGAGGAGTAGCATTAGAATATATGCTATGTATCTCATTATATAAATGGTAGAGCACCAAATGACAAAACTGGAATGTATAGAATGGCAAAATGGTATAGGATTTCATGGGTCTGTCTTTCCCAGTATTTAAAAAGTGCATGCAGGCTCCAAAAGCTGGTACACATGAGCCACTGCCCTGAACAGAAAGAGAATGACTAGTCCAGAGGGTGCTTCAAAGCCTATCTCACAACAAAATGCAGAAAGACTGTAGCTCGCCGGTAGAAGGCCACTGGGTTCTACCTGCGGACTCAGAAGTAAAACAGAAAAGGAAACCCAAGTTCTGTAGGCAATTCTGCTTCTGGTATACGCCCAAGGCTGGGACGCACAGATCAAGGCTTCACTCCTAGAGAGAAAGAGGAGCCATTATGTGCAGGAATGAGAAGAATGGCTGAGAGGAGGGTTTTTTTTGTTTTTGTTTTTGTTTTGTTTTTTTTGGGGGGGGGGTGTTTGTTTTGTTTTGTTTTGTTTTGTTTTGTTTTGTAAGTAGGAGAGATTTTTCTTGACCTGGTCTGGCAGAAGAGAAAGATGCCGTGTTTAAGAAGAAGAGACTGCATGCGAAATGGAAAGACAGTGCCAAAGCCCACACTTGGGAGAACCAGACAGAGGCTGGTGAGCTTTCTGATAGGAAAACATGGAAGCGGCCTAAGGGCTGCGTCCGGGCAGGGCCACCCAGCTGGCCACGTGGGAAGGCAAGCGGGTGCGACCAATCTGCTTCCAGTGCTTCCGCCTCTGCTTCCTCCAAGCATCTCCACATTGCTCTTTGCTGTTAGGAGCACCGCGTGTCATCTGACCTTTGACATCTGGGCTGCCCCTTTGCAGCTGAACGGCTCTCCTAGACCAAGTCGTGGGGTTATTTGGAGTGCTTGAGAATACCTTTGCAATTGTTTTCAGAAGGAGGCTGCCTGCAGGAGGCATTTGCTTCCCTGCCTCGCAATTCTGTGTGAAGCCCTGGTGAAGGACCCAGAGAGGCCAGAAAGAGCAGAATTCCTAGGCCCAGTGCAAAGGAGAAGACGTCCTAGGCTTTTTCCAGACAGCATAGGTAGCAGACGCTTACCCAGCAGCCTCAACAAAAACAATATTCCACCTTCTAGAGTGATTCAAAATGTCAAAACCAGACAACACTTTAATGGGGAAAATGAAGATTTGTCTGTAGGAAAAAAGAGGAGGCTGCTAGCTAAGACAGCCACCATTGGTAATGTTTATTCTATTTTTCCTCTGGTTGAGCTGGTCTGTGAAGACCGGGCACACCCAGGCAAGAGACATTTGCAAAACAAGAGTCTGTACAAGAGACCTACAGGGAGCCTCAAAGATTTTCTAACTCTTGCTGACCTCAGTTTTGAATTTCTTCTTCTTAAAAACATGGCACTGGCTTTGTGGCCAAAGCTTTAGGTTGACAGCCCTTAATAAAGAGGTTCCGAGTCTGGAAAACCTAAATTAAACGGAAGGACGGACACATTCTCCTTTGAAAGCCGTCTTTGAAAGCCAGCAGGCATCAACATCACAGGAGGGTAGGCAGTCAATCTCCTTTCTAAGGGTTTCTTAGAACATCTCCCAGCACTGACCAAGAAGTGAAAATGAATGTCACAGCTAGGCATGACTCCAGAGCCCCAAAATCTTCTCTGGTAGTAACTCCCATTTACTCCCGGTTTTGACAGGGTAAGTTGCTACTCTTGGCACCCATCCGGGTACCGCCACGTTTCAAATGATAGTGGTTTTGTTCTTTCCTGTCCCTCTGGTAAGAAAGGACAACCAAGTTTGTGAGCCATGCATAGTAAAATAAACAGCAAACATTACACCTCCATCCCCGTGTCGGTCCTCAGAAAGCATGCACTCGGGCTCTCCTTCTTTACCCTTCTCACCTTGCGAGAATGACTAGGCACAAGGGCAGCATGATTTCGTTATAGAAAAGCATCTTTCACAGTAGAAAAGCTCACGAAATGTAATGCTGTTTGTCTGATTTTCCAGAAGAATCCAAGGCATTCTACCAGCTGTTAAAGTGTCAGAGTCATAACTAGGTCTTTATAGATAAAACAGACACTGCCTTGTCCCTGAGATGCAAAACACGACACTCTTGACTTCAAGGTGCAGGATATTTGAGCTCCCAGTGTTAGAGGCTTCAGTCCATAGTCAGCTGACTCAAAGACAGAAATTCGACATAGTGGAAAGGTCTGGTGGAGGGGAGCCATTCAGGCATGGTGGTTGGGAAGCTCAGAGACAGAGGAAGAGCAGGGGAGGGAGTCACACCCTGCCAGGCCACACTCCCAGGGGCGTCCTCTTCCAAAGGAGCCCTTCCGAACAGCATGCTCAGGTCTGAAATCATCCTTGGATTAAGAGACAGCTCAGCCGATCACTTTCCAAAAGCCCCAGCTCTGAGCACGTGGGGCCTTCAGGACACATTTTGGATCCTGACCTTGACAAAGGGAAACGTGTTAGGATAGGAGTGGATAGGATGTGTAGGATAGAAGAAAGGGGGACAAAGGAGAGAGGAGCAGAGCAGAGGAGAGAAAAGAGAGGAGAGGAGAGCAGATAAATAGAGGATGACAGGAGAAAAGAAAAAAGAGCAGGAAAGAGGTAGGTAAGAGAAAGGAGGATGAATTGGACAGGGGAAAATGGATAGGATGAGGTAACACATGACACACTGGATTGGACTGGACTGCACTGGACTGGACTGGACTGGATTGGATTGGATTGGATTGGATTGGATTGGATTGGATTGGATTGGATTGGACTGGGTTAGGTTGGGTTGGGTTGGGTTGGGTTGAATTGGATTGGATTGGACTGGATTAGAATGTATTTCATAGAAACTAATAGAAAATATCAGAAAGAAAAGGGGGTAGATGACCTGAGAAGACTTCTATGGAAGTCTTGTGTGTAACTATATATATACACAGACGAGCGCAGTTATGTTTTTTAAGGCACAAAATAAAGTGGTTCTCACATAATCAAAAATTGTGATAACAGTTTGATAAAAACAGAGTAACAGAAATGAGAATTCTCTGCCACATCCCAGTACTTTTCACCCATGCTCCTGTCCACCGCACACCTCAGTGAGGTGTCCATAGAGCGGTGCTGGGGATAAGGACCCTCAGCCTTGCCTCACAGGGCCTTCTCTAGGCCTGTGCCTCTGCAGTATGATCCTACCAAGCCGCAGTGGAGGCCAGGGCTCAGGGGTCCAAAGGAGGTGAAAGGAGAGAAAGTGCGTGACTGCTTTACAAGTTTTCTCAGAAGGAATGTAACTAGACCTTGCTCCCCTAGGTCAGCGGGAGGAGACACCCTGACTCCTCCAGCTGGCATCAAGGCTCCAAGGACCACCCATGGCAAACTCCTGAGCATAATCTGGTCTGAAGACAACACTTGAGTGTTGCTTTGCAAGAACTTGGTCACGGGATGCTCAGCAGTTGTGTTTCCATACTCCATGATGGCGAAAGTGGATAGCATAACGACGTTCCTCTCCAGGAAGCGTCATCCACCACCACATGCTGCAGGGACACTGTGGCTAGCCTGCATGATGCCCTCTCTGCTCTGGTGGCTTGCCTTGGGCCCCACGCCTGTCCACTCATTGGCTGTGCATCGTGAGGACCTGGGCTTGTGGCCCAGAGCACCAACGATGCTGGACTTTATTCAAGCAATAATACTATAGAGTTGTCTTTTCTTAGCACATGGAGAATATAATTTCATCGTGAGAATAACACCAAAAGACTAAAACTTTCCTTTTCCTTTTCATGTACATTGATAGAATTCAGAGACCAAAGGAAAAAGTGTGGAAGACAACAAGGAATATTGATTATGTTCAGGGAACATTAAAGCCCCAAACTAAGGGCTTAATATGTTTGTAACCACAGAACTTATATTTCAAAATTTTATTTGATAAAACGCAAGTACACAGAGAAGAGAGGATGAAATTGGTTTTGATAGAACTTCTATGATCCCATCGGACAGTGCATTTGACAAATAAACTGGGTAATTCTTTCCTGCTTCACAGTGTGCTTTTGCTAGCTCAATGTTTAGTGAACAAGGAATAGGATCTAAACCTCAATTCACATTTATTTCTTTTTAAAATTTTTTAAAATCTATTTATTTATTTATTTATTTATTTATTTATTTATTTATTTGATACAAGGTCTCACTATGCAGCCCAGACTCGCAGTAATCCTCCTCACCAGCCTCCCTGACCCTGGATTACAGGTATGAGCCACCATGCCTGGCTTCAGGGGCTGCCACAGCAGCACCCAGGCCTTCGTGGCATGCAGTATCAGGGGTCAAACCCGGGTCTTTGCACTTGCCAGACAGATGCTTAGACTGCTGAGCTATCTCTCCAGCCCAATTTATTTCTTTTCTTATTGACTTTGTATTACATTCATTCTCACTGTATTTATTTTGTACATTGCAACGCAGTAGGTACTTAAGACTATAAAACTATGAGACAAACTTAAGAATCCATTCTAAGTAACATGTGACATTATCCCACCTATAAACAGTATGAGGCTACAATGAAAGTCTCTATAAAATACATTCTGATTGGCCAAGAGAATATTTTTACAGTTTTGTTCTCTATTTTACATTCCCTCTTTTTTTTTTTTTTTTTCTAAAAAGGAAGTACTAGTTGTAAGTAAAAATATGTTCTCACAGAAATTTAATTCACTCTGGTATTTTAAATTAAGCCTTCTTCCAAGGTAAGGACAGATCATGTACGCTCAGGGCCAATTCCTATATCTCATTCTCCAGAGACAAAAGAAAAAAGGAAAGAGATGGCTGACTGAGAGGTTGGATGTTGCTTCTGTGTAACTTCCATGAAAAGTAAGAATGTTCTACCCTAGAGTCTGGTATCATGAGTCCACGCTGATACTGAAGTGTTCTGGAATGGGGACAAGAAGGCCTAGGCTTCCTTGAACCCAGGAGTCCACCGGGGACACAGAACAGACCGTGCAACGCAGGCCTTCAGGACTGGCACTACTTGGGAGGAATACACCACGGGGCACCTCCAGGTCATTCTGCTCAGCACAGCAGGGTGCTTTCCACAGCCCATGATGGTGGTAGATCTGAGGGGTCCACTTGGCAAGGAGGCAAAGGTATCCAGTTATGGCATGCGGTACTGTTCTAGGTGCTGCTGCTGTACAGATCCGTTTTGGGTCTGCAGCCACTGACTTTAGAGAAAGATTGCCATCTGTAACCTGACCAGGCTCGTTCAATCCACTGCAGAGCCTAAGAGCAAATCGGAGGTTGTCTGGTGGAAGGAGACATCGCCCATGGAGACTGCAGTGTGCCATGTGGCCTCCCAGATTCCCAGCTGCACTTCTGACCATCCATCCATCCTGGGGAGGACCATCTGGCCAGCCCCCATTACATGGCTGGCCCTATGTCTCTGGCACAGTCCTAACTGCTATGTTTCCTATTGCTCTTAGATGCCACCAATCTAGATTTACAGTCTACCAGTGAAGTGTCTCCTTGAATGTTAAATTCCTGTCCACAGCCAAATCCCAAGTCATTAACTTTTAAATTTTAGAGCACTGCGAAGCAGATCTTGAAAATGACTTTCCTGGAAGGGGCACCTGCAGCAGCTGATTTCCACAGTTGTTGAAGGGCCACAGCCTTCCATGGATGGAACGTGGCTTCTACAACATGGCCAAAATCAAAGTCGTTTACAATAAGTATAGCTTTACACAAGTCTGGATGAGTTGGGATTGGTTCAAGCTCATTTCCAAAATTGGAGCTGTCCTGATAATTCCATCTAACCTTCCTTATTTCAGTAGCTTCCTGGAGGGAAAACCCAGCCTCTGCGGAGGAAGTTTGACCCTGACATTTATAGTCAGACTCACGCTGGCGAGTCCTCACAGTCCTTTTCTCCCCATGAAAAGCTACAACTTTTCTCCCAGCTCCATTCTTCCTTAGCCAAAATAGGCCCCTTTGGCTGGGTGGTTTTATTTTGTTCAATCATAAAAGAGTTTAATATAAGCTTGTCAAGAGAAGAGACAGCGGTGACAGTTAAATGAAAAGTAGCACCCATTAATGTATTTATAGAACGCCGCATGCAAACACACAACAGATGGTAAGAGAATACTGGTGCCGGAGTGGCACACCAAGCTCCAGCAGGGCAGCTTTGTCCAAAGGCTCTGCCCTGACAAATGGTTAAGAGAAAACCCTGAAGATCACAGATGCCTAAAGCGAGGCCACTTGCCCTGCTGCCTGGCTTCCCCTAGAACAATCCTCCAGCCTCCGCTGCCCTGGCAGAAGGGCATCGGCAATCAGAGAGCGGAGGTGCTAACTCCATCAGCTTCCCCGCAGCTTCCCATCTCTGGGAAGCAGCCATGAGCGGGTGCAGCACAGCGCCCGGTCCCTGTCATTGCAGGAAGGAAAGGGCCACTTGTGTCCTGTCCTGGAGCTTGCCAGGGCATGATCCTAGCACTGGAAGACTGCTTTCCTCTTTTGTCTCTGTCATGGTAGACCTCTCCCAGCTCCCTACTCCTGCATCCCTGAAGTCGAGGTGTTACCCTGAGTTCTCAGGGATTTGAAAAGCTTGGACTTTCTCAAACTGAAGAATCTTTGGTTTATCAAAAGGAATTCTTGCATCAGCTACTGGTCAGAGTGGGAAAGGATAAGAAGTATTTCATGGCTAGAGGTCCCTCCCCGCCTGCTAAACCCACTGAGGCAGTCGCCTGCTTTATTCTTGTCACTCGATCTGCCCCGGGTCACTCTTCCATGCCTCAGGCTGAGTTGACAGAAGGAGGGTTGGAAATGACGGGTGAGCTCGCAGAGACGAGGCAGGCTTTCCGCGCCTTCTGTCTTCATGTGGACTCTTTCAGTCATACATCCAGTTGGCCTCTTAAGTGGCCACAGGCTTTCTGTGTACCACAGAACATTTGTACATTTGTAAGAGGACTTTTGAGCAATTACAACAAAAGAAAAAAAAACTATCTTAAAACTTTAAAAAACAAAATCTTTTAAATTAAAAATAAAACTAGATAACAGTGTAAAAGACCTGCCATGGCCACCAGGAATAATTTGAGCTCCAGATCAAAAAAAAAAAAGGCGGGGGGGTGCTAGAGGTAAGCATGGCTTTGGCATTCCACACTCACCTTCAGGACAGAAGTCCAACCCTAGTGCTGAGCTAGAGACTGTGAGGCTGGGCGGAAGACGCCAAGAGGCAGAGACACCAGCAGAGCACACAGAAACTTTATGAGCCTGGGAAGGCCAAAGGGAGCTGAGAGCTGCGGAAGCAGCCATGAAATACCACAAAGGAGACTTTTCTCAGAATAAACCCAGTGCGCGGTGATGCTTCTCCCCACAGATAAGGTTGAAAATTGCAACACAAAACTCACGTAATATGGATGATCGAGGCAAAACTGCATTGTTAAATGATTATTAATCTTATGAAACAGTAACAACATCCTGTGTCTATTGAAATATGTAGGTAATGAAGCAGCACAACAAGAATAAGAATGAAAGGGGAACCATAGAGTAAAAGTACCTTAAGGCCCTAGCACAGTCTTGGGAGAGGTAAGGAATGAATTTACGTTAGACTTGGACAAGTCAAGAACAGTTTTAAAATCTCTAACACAAATTGCAAAAAACAGCATAAGTGCATCTTATGAGAAAATCTTTTTTTAGAAAGTGAATAGGAAGGATGACAATTTTGTTAAGTTGCTTAATCTAAGAGAGAGAAAAAAAAGACAGGAAAAGAATATAAATCAGCAGAGGACGTGGAAAAGTTATTTTGATAGCATAGTCCTTTTTTTTAATTTTTTTATTTTAAAGAGTAAAAATAGCAGAAACAAAGAGAAAAAACAGTAAAAAGAGCATGTATAGTACAGAATTTCAAAACAAGAAAAATTTATCAATGGTTGCATTACATATTTTCATCATCAAATCAGTATAGATCAACAGACATAGGTATGTAAGACTGATCAAACAATTAAACATTAACACTTTCAATAAACATTATTTTTTTAACTCTTCCAAATGCATTTTGTATTTAAGTCACTCTTCTAAAAAAAATTTGTAGGGGTTGAGATTGATTCCTGGTACCACCCAAAATTTATTTATTTATTTATTTATTTATTTATTTATTTATTTATTCCTCTGAGTCCTTACACTAGGGAGACTATACGATACTTTCATATGTAGAACTGGTTTATTTCACTTATGAGTACACATTAAAGATACAGCCATTTATATATGAAGTCTTCTGGTTTATCATTCCTTATAGCTGAGTAATATTTCATTTTATGAAAATACCACATCTTTTTCAACGATTGTTTAGATGATGGGCATTTTGGTTGTTTCCAGGATTTGGCTGTCACAAATTGAGCACAGTCCTTTATTGTCATTACCTAGCTTGCATTGTACAAGATTGTGTGAGCTATGCTTTTCACTAAGCTGGTTTATTCCAACACCACCACAGGCATGTAATGGCCTGCAGCAGTGACACGAGGCTACCTGGGACCTCACGATGCAATAGAGACTGCTCAGCTCTGTCAGAAGCTTATAGGACCACTATCATGTATATGATCTATCTTTGTGCAGGAAGTACCAGGAAAATTATTAGGGAGCACTGTCAAGGGTTGCAGGCCTCTTGCCTTACTGATGGGACAGGGTCCTTGTTGAAGACAGGCCAGGGCAATTATTTATCAATGATGGAAAATGAGCAGCTTGATTGGACATTGAGAAGGATCAGAAAGCAGAGGCGGGGCCTCTCTAAACTAATGGCAAGATTCTTGGCACAATTGCTTGCTCTTTAGGCCCAGAATGAACAAGGGTAATGACAAGAACTTGCTGAGAAAAGGATTTAGAAGAACCTTATTAAAGTTTGGCCAAAGAGAGAACCTCCGTCAGTGCTCAGATGCCTGCATCAAGTGGCTTTGTCCAAATGTTTAAAAGAATAATCACCTTTTCAGAATACAAAAGGGCGGGGCAGGGAGATACTCAGTAGAATAAGTGCTTGCCTGGCAAGTACAAGGTCCTGAGTTCAGTCCCCTGTACCACAAAAAAAAAAAAAAAAAAAAAAGCCACACACACCCCAATTTCTTTTAGGGGGCCAGCATTAAACTGACACCAACATCTAAACAGACTACTATGGAAAATGAAACTGTACCTCAATCTCTGTGTGCTTGGAACAGCTACTATGAAGACAACAATATACAATGCATTAAGTATTATAACTGCTCCACTTAAAAAATATAAATAAAATAAAATAAGACCAAAAAAAGCAGCTCATGACATCCGAGAGCTGATGGGGGCACTGATGGCAAGGCCTCGCATTGCTAAGAGCTGGTGGCTTACAAAGGTAGGCCTTGGCATCCTCTGGGTGAATGTAAGCTACCTCATGAGTATATGAGGCCACTCTGATATTATGACATCAAGACAAAGTAATGCCACTTGATAATCATGTCTGAACATGGACCAAAAAATATCATTGTTCAAGACAAAAAATAACTAAATACCCTCTCATGCAGTTCCTTAAGTGACCGCTGACTTTCTTGTTTTGTTTTTTATTTTCTAATTACAACATTGATTGTGACTCTTCCAGGCCCTTGGCAATGACATATTAAGATGCTGAGTTACAGGATGTTGTCACATCCGGGTAGCACGGCCCAAACAAGCTCCATTACTGTGAAGTCTTCCTGAAAACCTCAAACCCTATAACGAATCCTTTCCAGCTCCCACTTTCTGAATCTCCCAATGGTTCTTACTATCTCCCTTGCTGCAATGAACCATACTCCCAAATCGCTGAACTTCAGATGTGATCCTAGTGGTTTGGCCTGTAGATTGTTGACAGGAGCTAAGCTATTCCTCAAATACTTGCGTATCAAATCCATCAGCACATAAATTAACAATTCATTACAACCCAATTAGGTAGGTATTATAACCCAAGATAATAGCTAGGAGCAAATGTGATATATTTTCAAGACTCTTACACTAAAAATTATATTTCGAAAGAAACTTTTAAAATCTAATTTAGTAGAAACCTATGTCATTCTGACAAATTGAAATGCTTAATATTGTAAAGGGATAATTTACTCTCAAGTAAATCTATATCCCAGTAGGAGACTTGCGTAAATTGCAATCTTTTCTAAAATTTATATGGAAATATAAATGTTTAAGAAGACCAACCGAAAGAAGAAAAAAATTTTTTTTTGCCTCAGCAGGTACTAAGTCAAACTACAAAGCCATAGCAATTAAAAAAATGAGGTGTTAGCAAGAACAGGACAGAGCTATGAAACAGAAAATGAAATGCAAAGACTGTCAGTGGATTCTAGACAAAGGTAACAAACACATCAGGTCCAATGAAGAAAGAATAGCTTTTTCAGCAGATTGCACTGAGCCAATTGGAATCTTGAAGAAAACTCTTAACCTCTCTGCTTCACATCATAGAGAATAATGAACTCCAAATGGATTGGTGGTATAAAAGTAAATGTAAATACAATAAAGATTCCAGAGGGAAAGAATCTTTATGACCTTGGAGTAGGCAGAGAACATTTTAAAGGCACAATAGCAGTCACTGTTGATAGATCACTTTAACTTCATTAGAAGTAAGAATTTCATTTTGCCAAAAAGCTACAATATAGAAAGTGTAAACGTGAATAATAAACTGAGAAAAATTCATAATACACATACTCAAGAACGATTCATACTTAATAATATATAACCAATTGTTGAGCTATCCTCTCAACCCAAAAAGGTTATTTTTGATGTACTCAAATGCACATTTACTATTACAGAAGAAAACAGTAAATGTGGAAAGAAGAGTATATTTCTTCAAGAATATGTAAATGTAGGACTCTAGGAATTGTTGATTTAAAATAGGAACCTTAGTGGGTAAGAGGTTTATATAGATGCTTAAAATGCTTCCAAAGACATTATATTCTCCCTTTGAGCATTTATAGTGACCTTTTGTTTCATTGTTTTTTCATTGCATTCCTTCCAATCTACTCAACTTTCTAAGTGCCCTCAGCAAATCTACATAATACAATAACCTAACAGTGCTATTTGTTCCTAGCCCATTGACACATCAAGGCCTAAGCAAAGACAAGAAACTCTTGTAAGGCAGGAGCACCCTCTCCTAACTATATCAGCATCACCCAAAGCAGCACAGTATTATAGAAGTGGAAATGTGTGTCTTAACTTTCTCTGAGGAACTCTACAAAGTCTTACTGTGGGAATGCCAGGGGCGAACCTTCCAGGGCAAAAACCCCTCAAAAGGAAGAATTCTGCATCCTCCTAACTACTCCTGTGTAGCCTACACTAATTCCACCATAGAAATAAGCCAACAGTATACTGAGGAGTTGTTGCTAAATTTAAATTCAGGCTTTTTCTAAGCAATTGCTTGGTATTGCCCCGATCATGGAGCCAATATCTTTGTCCATAATATGAATATCTGACTGGATATTCACTAAGGCCTTCAAACAGTGAATATTCTTTGCTATGTTCCTAGTGAATTTTTTAAGGTGATTATTCATTTCATTGGTTAACTTTATATTCTACCTTGATGACTTAATACCTTGGTCTCTAAAGCAAAATTGTGTATTGGTGCCTCACACTGGACGACACTTGCTGCTATAGTTTGGGGTTTTTCAAGGGGAACAGTATGCTTGCTCTGTTCACCTAGGGGCAACAAATTGGCCTCCAATTGCGATCCACCAAAATCTACCCCTGATCAAATTTGTAACCATAAATATTTCTTTCAATAATAGTCTTTAGGGGCAGATTTATGAAAAGATAACATGTCTTCATCTATTCCCATTTACAGTAATATGACAATTACATATACACTATACTTATTGCATTCATTCCTGCACCGAAAGCAAAATGTTTAAAGGGTGATCAAAGTTCAAGATTTATCACATCCATTTCTGTCTTTTTTTTTTTAAGGGTCTCACTACTGAATCATAGTGATACTCCTGTTTGTACCTCCCAAGGGCTGAGATTACAGATGCGCCTCACTTGAAATTATACTATAGTGCTACTATGATAAAATCAGCATGGTAGGGCCAGCAAGATGGTTCAGCAGTCTAACGCACCAGCTTAGGAAAGCTTAGGTAACCACAGGGACCACAGTTCGATCCCCAGGACTTCATGCTGTGCCAGCCCCACCCCCAGGGTAGGCTGAGCTAGCCATAATATATATTTTTTAAAAAAATCAGCATGGTACTGGCAAAAAAAGAAAGGAAGGAAGGAAGGAAGGAAAGAAAGAAAGAAAGAAAGAAAGAAAGAAAGAGAAATAGCCCTGAGGATCAGTGGAACAGATTAGAAGATGTACACACAGCTACAAACATTCTCATCCACCTTATCCTTGACAAAGGAGCCATACATGTTCACTGGAAGAAAGAGATCCTCTTTAATAAGTAGTTCTGGAAAAACTGGCTTTCCACATGCTGAAAATTAAAACTAGATCCAGATCTATCACAGTGCAATAAACTAAAGTCAAAATGGATTAAATACATAAACATTAAAACAGAAACACCAAATCTACTGGAAGGGAAAGTGGGTAGAAATCTCAAAGACATGGGATAGGCAGAGAATTGATAAATAAAAACCAGATTGCACAGGAAGTACTTCAAAGCATAAACAATTTGGGATGTCTTCTTATTTTAAGTTCTGTCTGTAAAAAGAAATCACCAACAGAGTGGAAAAACAACCCACAAATTCAGAAAAAAAACCTTAAACAACGGTCACTCAGACAAAGCACGTCTATCTAGAACATATAAAAAACTAAAAGAAATCAGATCCCCAGTATTCAAAGACCCTACCCCAAAATGGGTATCTGAGATGAATACAGACTTCTTAGAGAAAAAAGTATAAATGACAAATAAATATATGAAGAAGTGTTCTATATCACTAGTCATTCAAGAAATGCAAATTAAAACAACATAGAGTCTACCTCACCCTAGAAAGAATGACTATCACCAAGAAGTCAACCAATAATAAATGCTAGAGGGATTTTGGGGGAAAAGAAAAACTTCTCCTCTCTTGATGGGAGTACAGACTCATACAACAACTATGGAAATCCGTGTGAAGATTTATCAAAAACTAGAATTGGAGAGCTCATTCAAATGTTTCTGCGTATTTCCCTTCTACCCCTCCCCCCAAAAAAGCTGAAAACATCATACCACAACAATATATGTGTACCCATGTTTATAGCATTTCAATTTTTCGTAGCTAAATCTTGGAGACAACTCAAATGCCCATCACCAGAGGGATGGTTAAAAAAATGTCATGTTTTTAAACAGCGGACTATTGCTCAGCTATAAAGAAAGACAAACTTGAGACTTTTATAGATAAATGGAACCAACTAGAAGCTATACTCATAAATGAAATAAATCAGACACATATGTGTAAACACAATATTGTCTCACTAGCATAAGAACCTAAAAGATTAAAGAAAATCTGAAAGGTACAATAGATATAGTAAAATGGAAAGAAATTGAATATAACAAATAAACAACTGAGATGACAGAAAGGAGAAAAGATAAGAAAAAAGGAAAGAGAAAAATTCATATTAGTATATATACAGGAAAGCTAAGATGGTTGTACTACTAATTTCTATCAACTTTTGAAGGTAGCAGTTAATGTCTAAAATATTTACTTTGACCAATTTTATATGTTTATATCTGTAATCTGAGCAACTGCATTGAAGACAGCAATTTGCAATACAATAATCACTGTTAATACCTTTCACCTCATTTTAAAGTGTATATTATTTCTAATGTCTTATTAAAAAGAAGAGTTAAAATTTAATTGTTTAATCAGTCTTGTATGACTATATCTGGTAATCTGAACAACAAATTCGATGATATAAATGTGTAGCATAAAAACCATTGTTAATTTTCTATGCCTATGTTAAAATGCTGTATCATTTCCATTTTATTTTGTTTTTGTCTTTGTCCTTGTTATTTGTTTTTCTGTTTAAAATAAAAAGACAGTTGTCTACATTATCAAATATAAGCATGAAAAATTGATTTTAAAGAGTTATAAGAAATTTTTTTTTTGTCTTTTTTTTTGAGACAGGGTCTCGCTATGCAGTTGAGGCTGGTCCTGAGCTCACTTTTGTAGCCCAGGCTGGTCTCGAACTCGCACCAATCCTCCTGCCTCAGCCTCCCGAGTGCTGGGATTACAGGCGTGAGCCACCACTTCCGGCTTATAAGAAATTTAAAAAGAGAAGAAAAACAAAATTTAACCATTAACTGCTCCCTTCAATGAACTAGAAGAAATCAGTGGCCCAATTATGTAAGCTAACTTGTATATATACTGAATTCCCTTCCTTATTCTTTCTTTCTTTCTTTATTTACTTACTTACTTATTTTGTCCTTTTCCTCATCCCAGTTGTTCCTTCCCTTTAATTAGATTCAGTCCCATTGATAGTTCAGGAGGTTGTGTTTAATTTCCATTTATTTATAGAACCTTTTGTATTTCCTTTATCAATAATTTCCAGTTTCTATGCCCTATGGTCACATAATATTCATGAGATAATCTCTCTCTCTCTCTCTCTCTCTCTCTCTCTCTCTCTCTCTCTCTCTCTCTCTCTCTCTCTCTCTCTCTTTTATGGCCAGCTCAGCCTGCCCTGGGAATGGGGCTGGTGCAGCATGTGGTGCCGGGGATCAAACCACAGTCCCTGCAGTTGCCTAAGCTTGCCTAAACAAACACTTTGAACCACTAAGCCATCTCACCAGCCCTACATGGGATAATTTAAATTCTTTTACATTTCCATAAGCATACTCTACTTGTTAAGATATGGTTTATTTTGAAAAATGTCCCTTGTGTGTCTGAGAATAATGTGTAACCTGACATTGCTTGGTGGAACACTTCAGAAAGGTTGATTAAGTCCTTTTTTTTTTTTTTTTTTTTTTTTTTTTTTTTTTTTTTTTTTTTTTTTTTTTTTTTTTTTTTTTTGCATTTAGTTCAGTTCTTATTTCTTCGCTAATATTTTTTTTAATAAATTTATCATTGCGACAACAGTGTATTATAGTCCCCCATTACAAGGGCCAGTCAGAAAGCTCAGCAGGTTAAAGCACCTGCTTAGGCAGGCACAGGCACTCGATCCCCACTGTGCCATGCCATGACCTGCCTCAGGCACATGCTGAGACACTAAATGAGACTTGGGGTGGTGGTGCACACCTGTAATCCCAGCGCTTGGGAGGCTGAAAACAGGAGGACCGTTATGGGTCTAACCTGTGTGGTGAGGTGTAGACCCTGTGCTAAATATAACAAACAGACAGATAAATAAATAAATAAATAAATAAATAAATAAATAAATAAATAAATAAATAAATAAAATCCCCAATTGTAATTGTGTTATGGTTCAGCTGATTTTTTCATGTCTGTTAAATTTGTCTGATATAATTCAGGGCTCCTACATTGGTGCATATGTACTTATGATTGCTATCACTTCCTCTTGAAGTTTTCCCCAAATTAATATGTAATGATCTTCTTTCTTTCTTTTGATGATTCTTGGTTTGAAATTCACATTGTCAGGAACCAGAATAGCTACTACAGCTTTTTTCTGAGTATCTGTCACATAGAGCATTGTTTTCATTCTTTTACTTTCAGTCTATGAATTTCCTTTTAAGTGTGCTTCATGTATACAGCATACTTTTGGATTTTGTTTCATACTCTGCCAGTCTGCTTCTTTTGATTGGTGAATTAAGGCTATTTACATTGCTGATTAAAACTGACATAGATTAGCTTATTTTTGTCATGTTATTTTCCTGCTGTAAGTTCCCTATTTTTTCCTTCTGTTTAACTGCTTGGTTGGTTGATGAGTCCTTTATATCGTTGTTCTTTAAGTTGTGATCACTTTTGTTGCTTTCTAGAAAATCTGTCAGTACTGTTGTAGGGTTGTTTGGTGGTCAGGAATACTCTTCAGCTGTTTTTTGTTATGGAAGAATCTTATGTCTCCATTAAATTTGATATATAGTTTTGCAGGGTACATGATTCTGGATTGGAAGTTGTTGAAATACTTTGCTGCAAGCCCTCGATGTTTTGTGTTGATAAATATGCTATGATTCTTACGGACTTTCCACTATAGTTTATGTTTCTTGTCTCTAACAGCTTTTAATACTCTGTTCTTTTGCTAAATTTCTATTATGTGTTGGGGTGTAGATTTACTTCGGTTATAGCTAACTAGAGTTCATAGAAATCATATAACCACACTTAAATATATGCCCAATTCTTTTCTCATGCTGTGAAATTTTTCTATTTATGCAAATAATTTTTAATATAATTTGACTACTGATGTTTCATTGACACTTACATTATTTTTCTTTGCATAATCTCGCAACTGTTGAATTGTTATATGCTAGTTGCTTGTCATTTTTAGAGATCTTTCCTTTTGATTGTGAGCTGTAGCGTTGTCTCCAAGGTCTGAGAGTCTGCTGTCAATTTCATTCTAGCAGTTTTGCCAGCTTTCAATGGAATTCTTAATTTCCTGTATATCTGTTTGAATCTTTTTCATGCATTCTAATTCTTTCTTATATTGTTTATTCAGTATTTCCATAATTTGTCTTATTCTCCTCTAATTTTTTAAATCTATGTCTTCTTTATATAAGCTGGGCAATTCTTTAAGGATTGTTGTCATTTCCTTTTTTACGTGAGAAATTACTTCCGTGATGATTTCTCCTGTAACCTGGTGGAGCTGTTTGTTTATCTCAGTTGCTATCATTTCAGAAAGTTCAGGTGTGTGATTCCAACGTACTGTATGCTCTTGTCTCCTAGAGTTGCTCTGGGAGGGCTGGAGGTCTGAGATCCCCCTTCCTCCTTTCTTTTCACATTGTTGAGGTTCCTGATGTCGACTCAGGCTCAGAAGCAACAGCAGGGTGTGGGGCATGTGTCACTAAGACTCCTTCATCAGTTTGGGACCGGGTGGACGCACCAAGGCTCCTGCTGCCTGGTGTCCAGCATGGCTTCTGTAAGTGCAATGAGGGCATGAGGTAGAGATCAGCAAGTCTCCTGTAATGATGGGGAGTGCAGGAAAGCTCTGCGAGGCTCCCATGATGGTGAGAGGACAGGGTACACTTACCGTGGCCTCAGGATCCGGCTAGGGTGTGGCTTGCAGTTCAGAGCCACTCCCTGGATGTTGGTTGTAGGGCAGAGCAGGGCTCACCACAGCTCTGCAGGTGTCTGCGTCTAAGCCTGCCCTCTGTGGCAGTTGGGGTGGGGCGAGCTCCAGATCAGCTAGGCTCTCTAGATGTGGGGCAGAGGGCTTCCCAAAAATTTCTACAAGGCATTGCAAGACTAAAATACAGGTATCTCCCACAATTCAAATACACTCTTTTCCTCAAGTGAAAGGTTTCTATTCATTTTTACATTGTCCTGTTCTCAATCAGAGTCTCTTCTATTTCATTCTTACAACCTAAAGCTCCCCAAAACTTCCCCTCTGACCAAATGATTTATATCATCTTATTGGCTATTTGTTCTTAACTTTAAACATAGATCTGGCCAAAATCTCTCAACAGCAACCAGGCCACCATTCCCAATAGACTACATTGAATTTTTTTTTCCCCACCAAAGCAATATCTCTAAATACAGGCAAAATGCACAGCAAATTTCTGCCAACGTACAATGTGCTGCCTGGATCTAGCAGCCAATGCAGTTCTTCCCATTTGAAGCCTCCTCAGATTTCTCTTAGCTGGGTGTATTTCCACCCCTACTCTGACTTCCCAGGTGCCACCCAGAGTCTCCAATATGGTTGACAGCACAGAGGAGCCGTGTCTTTGGCCAGTCGCTCAAGACTTTTTCAAATTAATTCCCAATTCTCTTACACCACATGGCCAGGCAGCATTACAGCGGTGGTCTCACTCTGGGTGTCAACTTTGTAGTAGTTTCAGGATTTTGCAAGGGGAATAATACAGTACAGAACACTATTTTAAAAGATTCTTTTATAATGAATCACCCAAAGAATCACGTATCAAGTTCAGGGAACCTTCCGATCTTATGCTTGAATCCAGCCAAAGGCTGTGGCAATGTTTCATGCTGGCGTGTTTCATGGATCTGCGCTGGGAAGGCCCAAAGGTCAGTGGGAGAAGATAGAGAGTCTGTGCCTGTGGGATGCAAGATCTATTCTAGCAGTCTGAGGGGTCCCCTCTGGAGCCAAGGAGCGAGGCTCAAAGTAAGAGCCGGAGCTCCCCTGAAAAGCACCACAGCCACCATCAGCAACAGTAAGATCCCAAGCCACTCTTCGGATGAGAACGACTAAGTTCACCAGAAAAGCCAGCACAACAAGGTCGCCAGCACAACAGCTGAAGAGGGCCAGCAGCTTCCAAACAGCTGCGCTAACCGTTTCTCTTCTTCTCTAGTTCTGCTTCTTAGGTTGCTGGCAACAGTCCTCAAGCAGGCCTCCCATGCCCGGAGCCATGCTCGTCCTGTTCAGCTGGCTGTGACCAGCTGACCACCAGTTGGCAACCCACCACACTGCCAACAGTTCTCGCACATACTTGGAAATTCACAAGACGTTTTGTAAAGATGCCATTTTCCCTTGTTCCCTTCAAGAGAGCCTGTGTTTTGAGAGCCTAAGAATGCATTCCCTCTGGTTACTGTGCTATTTAAACCCATGATTTTTTAAACACATTTTTCATGTAGCACTGAATATAATATGGCATCATAACCAATGTAATTCTTAAATGGAGCCAAAATATAACACAATTCTGTGAATTAATCTTTGAGGCAGTCAATAAACAGGAAGAAAATTTCTGTGTCGGTTTCTCAGTGTTTGGACCAGATGTAGGTTTCAATCAGGGGCATTTTAAGTTGTCCTAGTGAAAATTAAAAACCTGTGTATGTTAGAAATGGCGCTCTTGCCCAGGGATACAGCAAAGCGCTGGCTCAGCAAGTGCAAGGTCTTGAATTCAACTCCTATATCAAAAGAAAACAAGGGGTTAAAAAATGGTTCCCTCCCTACCTTTCCCTCACTTCTTTCTTCATAGACACATCAGACAATTTCCAATCTTAATTGTGCCAAGAATAATACATCTGATGTGATTATAAGAGTTCCCAGGGAGCCTGTCTCAGAAAGACAAAAAAAAAACGGACTTAGGAACCAAAGGAAAAAAAGCTCATTGCAAAGTTCTTAATTATTAACACTGTAGGCTTACTCCTACATGCTCATGCTTATTTTTTCATTTTTATGAGCACATGTTCATGGGAAGTGCTGCTTAGCTCCTCGGGAGGCGCTGGTTTGTGCACGCACCACATCTAACGCTCTTTGCATCCCCTCCCCCACTTCTCTCCCGGCTGCATCTTTCCCACGTTCCCACCCTAGTCCACCTTTATTCACATCATCCATACTGTATTTTCCTCTTTATGTCTTGTGTTTATCATATAAGAGAAATCATGTGATATTTAAGCTTATGTGTCCGATTCATTTCATTTAACCATATGTTTCAAAGTACATCCATTTTCCCACAAATGACTCCAATGTGCCTTTCTTTGTAGTAGAGTCAGTCATATTCCCTTGTGCACAGATACCACAGGCCTTTTTTTCTTTCTTTAATGTGAACACACATACTTTGAATGTCTACTAGTTCAAAGCAATAAGACACATGGCCACAAATAATACCTTCACAGAATTTTAAACTAGCTGTATGGGTTAGTTTCTCTCATAATTCCAAAAAATTAATACGAGTTGGCCATGAAAAATGTAACCACTTGGAATATTAAAAAATAACCCTTTTTTCAAGTTTATATTATTTAATTTAGGTTTTTAACCATTCAGTTTTATTTTAAGGAGTAAAAACAAAAAATAGCAGAAACAGAGTAACAAACAATAATATATATGGTAAAGAATATATATATATGTATATATATATATATATATATACATATATATAATGAACTGTCTAACTTCTATAACTCACTAATCACTCGAAAAGGCATTTCTGAGATATTATGTATTCACATAATTTCTGTGGTTTCTTTTGTCGTCAACTTCTAGTTTCACTGCGCTATCATCCAGTACTATGTACATGACTTTTTGATTCTTTTGAATTTAGGTAACCATGCTTTATGGACTAAGCTTGTGCTCTGCTTTGGAAAAGTCCCATGTGCTGCTTAGAACCATGTGTATTCTCTTGTTGTTGGGTAGAAGATTCTAGATACCTAATGAGTCCTTTTATTAGAAGGTGTGCTTCAGCTCTGACATTTCTTCATGACTTTTTGTCTAGTCACTCATACGGTGAAGTACTGAGGTCCCTATTATAATTGTGTTCGCGCTTATCTGACTTTTCATGCTCAGCAGTGTTTCATTCATGAAGTTGAGTGCACAAGTGCTCAGTGCATATGTGTTTATGATTTGTATTTCTTTCTGTAAACTGTTCCCTAAACCAATGTGCAGCGACCTTCTTCACCTCTTCTGACAGCTTCCTGAAATTGACGTTGCCTAAAATCAGGATTACTAGCCACCTCTTTTTCAGATTCCCATGGAAAAAATGCATAGAATAATGTTTTCCCTCCTTTAATTTTTAATCTGTGAATTTCTTTTTGGAATGAAAATGCTTCTTTATACAACACTTTACTGTGTTTTATATCTTGATCCATTCTGCCAAGCCATGTCTTTACACTGGGGAGTTAAGATCATTCTCATCATCACTATCTATTCACTTATTCCCATCATTGAGTTATGTTGCTGGTACTCGACATTCTACCTCCTACACACACACACACACACACACACACACACACACTTTCTGTTTAACTGCTTTGTCTGCCTGGCATAGTCATCCTATTAATTTATTTTCTAGTGTTAGTTTATTTTCTAGTGTTAGTTTAGTAGTCTCTTTCTAGGACAGACTTGGTAATTTTTTTGTAGTGCTAGTTTGGTGATCAAGAATTTCTTGAGTTGTTATGGAAATACTTTACATCCCCAACAATTTTTTAAGTGAAGCTTTGCAGACCATTTAAGCCTGGAAGAGAAATTGTTATCTTTTAGGACTTGAAACATGCCACTTTAAGATCTCCTGACCTTGAAGGATTGATGTGCAATCTGCTCTGATTCAGAGGTCTTAACTTTATAAGTGATTCATTGCTTGGTATTTTGACTATGATGTGAAGCAGAGATCTTTTGATCACTGCTGTTTGGAGTTTCATAGGCCTCATTTAACTGTATGTTTAATGCTGTCACAATATTTAGAAAGTTTTCTGCTATAAATTCTGAAAACATGTTTTTATGGCAATCATGCTTCTCCTAATCATTTATTTGTTTATTTATTTATCTACTTACTTACTTGGTACAGGGTCTCACTATGTAGCTTACACTGGGAGTGATCCCCCCGTCTCAGCCTCTTCAGCACTGGGCTTACAGGCATGCATGTTGTTACTGACTGGGTCAGTGCCCGGGGCCAGCACAGCATATGGTACTAGGATTCAAACCCAAGTCCTTGCTCTTGCCAGGCAGGCACCACTCAGCTATCTCCCTAGCCCAGAATTCGTGCTTTTTAAAGTTTTACACCAGTCCCAGTTCATCCTATACTAGCACTATGTGTATCACTTACCCGCTGTCAGATACATTTCTCACATTCCCATCTGTTTTCAGGTCTCTTTGAGCAGCTGGTCTCTGACAGCAGACCTGTCTTCCAGTGTTCCGTCCTCACATTGCTCATGTCTGTCGCCCGTATTTTCAATATAATTTTTATTTCCTACATTTCTGTTTGGAACCCTTTCATGAACTCTAGTTCTCTGTAAACTGTTAGCCTGCATTTTGTGTCATCTGTTTTGCTTAGCTACCTTTTCATTGGTGTCTTTATAAGCTCCCTGATTATTTGCACTTATTACGTCCATTATCTGGTAGATTTTATTTTCCAAAAGCCTGAAGTGCTCCTCACTGAACTTTTTTTAAAAAGTATTTTCTGTTATTCTTTCAAATAATTCAACTGTGTGGCTTTGGTTTTCTCCTCCTCTTCAATGCCCGTGGATTGGCTTTGAGGGAGCTAGGAGTTTGGGAAAGCATTTCATTGTCCTGTATCCTTTGTTTTTGTTAGTTTTGCTTTATTCTTAGGTGAGCATTTACGATGGCAAGACATGGTTGCTAGTATCTACATCTTTGCTTTTTAGTGATACACTTGCAGGGTAGCTGAATATAGTTCTTTGCCTCTGTCCTAAGATCCAATCACTTCTTTTCTTATGAGAGACAGTCATGAAGAATTGTCCCAGTATCCAGTTCTCCAGGAATAGATTGCAATACTGTTTATGTCACAAAGGTAACTTAAGTACTGACATACAAAGAAAGCCTATTCATGTCATTTATTAGACCCTGACAATGTCAAGCAAATCATTAATAGTAATATTGTCCAACACAGCCAGGTATTGATGTACAATAAGAATCCATCATGTACCACCCTTAGTCTTAGGAAAGAATTCTACAATTACAGTACAACCCTAACACAAACCAAATATTGACATAATAGCAAATGATTACTATATGCAATAACTGTATCATCACTAATGAAAGAAAGGAATCCAACAGCAGTAACACAGAGCTAACCACCTAAAGACTGAAAAAGCTTAGTGGCTGTACTTTTAATTGTATAGGAGGTTGAGAGTGGGAGAAATTAAAAAAAGAGAAAACAGAAAAATTAAACAATGAGCAATAAGGAGAGACAAGTGAGGCAAATGATCCAATTATGAAGTAGAAAGATATTTAAAGGCAATAGAAGAAAAACCAATGAGAAATCGAAAATAAAAAAAGAGAGAAGCAAAATTAAGGTGGGAAACAAAATTAGAAAAATTAGAAGAATAAGAAAATGAAAGTCCAGAAACAGAAAATAAAAAATTCTCTTTTTTGAATAAGTTGTTTCCTTGTAAGACCTACAGTTCTGGAAGACATCGCGTCTCGCTTTTCTCCACCTCGCCTGACGGCTTGTGGGCTTGTAAGGTGTGTCCCCTGCTTGAGTCACCCCTCCGTTTACCCCAGACTCTAGCAATGTCCACGCTGAGACAGAGCCTTGCTCACATTAGCAGATATGAAGGCAGCCCGCCCTCAGAGGAACGCCAAAAGCAGGCGGCAGGAGAAGGGTTCAAGCACTTCACTATGGCAGAGATGCCCAGACCCAGAGGTTTCTGGGCACAACCAGCTTCTCAGGTTGGGGGCCTGGGGCCTGTCCAGCCCAGGTTGAGTTTAAACTTCTCTTATGTCCCAAATCCTCACTGACCTAGAGGGGCTATGGCCAAAGCGTTGGCTATCCTTGTAGCCCTTTTTTTTTCTCTAATTTTTGGGTCTGTAAACTTAAGTTGTTAACCCTCTAAAAGAGAAGCTTAGTGATATTATTACCCTATAACATAGGTGCTTGAGCTTAACATCACTGTCTTTCTAAATATCAAACACCTTAGAGTTAATGTGGAGCCTGTATTTTCCATCAATCATCAATATTCTAATAAATCCCTATAGAATGACAACAATATGCATTGTATTAATTATTGTGGCTGTCCTACTAATGTGTTTTGAAGGTGTCACATTATTATTCCTTATTAAAAGTAATACAATTTTGGGCTGGTGGGCTGGCTCAGCAGTCCAAAGCACCAGCAGCCACAGGGACCGAGGTTCAATCCCGGGCACCATATGCTGCGCCAGCCCTGCCGCCAGGGCAGGCTGAGCTAGCCATAAAAACAAAAACAAAACAAAACAAAAGTAATACAATTTTTAAAATAAGAAAATAAAAATTAAATTAAATATTTCAAAACAATATTCCAAAATTAAAATTAAATCATGAGTCAAAAAATAAAACAGATAGATGATAGATAGACAGACAGACAGACAGATAGACAAACAAACTTCTCAGGACAGCACTGGCCAACTATCTCAGCCAATTAAAGTGCCTATAAGCAGGCACGGGCTGGGGGTTCAATCCCCAGGCCTGCTGTGCCAGCCCTGCCCGTCCCAGGTGCGCTAAATCAGCAATTGAGGCTGGGCGTGGTGGCGCACACCTGTAATCCCAGCTCTTGGGAGGCTGTAAACAGGCTGATCACTGTGAGTCTGATCTAGTAGTGAGACCCTGGACAACCTGTAGACCCTTCCCTAAAAAAATGCAAAGAAATAAAATAAAACAAACTCCTCAGAGTATCTTTTCTAGCCTGCTGCTGGTCTGCAGCTATCTCGTGTGATTCTCTCACCCAATCACTGTATGATAACCCTGCGACCCTTGAAGCAAAGTGGTTTCATGGTTGTTCTGAGTCCCGGGCTTACTTACTTTTTTATCGCACATGTTTACACTCCTTGTGGGGAGGAATTGGCGCCCGCACATGACACATCTCGGTCCTCTTTTCATTCCCTTTCCCTCTCTGCATCCTCTGTAAACGCAAGTTTCCTTTACCCACTCACCTGCTGCTGGACAGACAGGCTCCTCCCAAAACGCAGCTATTCTGGATCATGCTGTGGTCAACACGGGTGTGCACAGAGCTCTGCAGTGCGGTGACGTTAATTTTGGGGGAAGATAGCTAGGAGGGGAGTAGCAGGGTCAAGTGGAATTGGTAGCTTTAGTTTTAGTTTTTGTCTTTTTGTGGAATCTTCATACTCAGTCTCATAGTGGTTGTACTGCACTAGTTTACATTCCTGTCATAAATATGAAGGTATTCCTTTATCACTGCATCTTTACCAGCACCTGTTACCTTTTTATTTCTTAATAATAGGCTTTCTTTCTGGAGCAAGCGGGCTCTCAATGCTGTTTTAATTTGCGCTTCTTAGTGGCCAGTGGCACTTAGTGGACGTCCATGCTCCTTCTGTGCGCTGTCTCTTCCTCTCAGCTGGCCATTTTTGCTAGGAGTCTAATGTTGTTGAGTTCTTTGCATGCTCCAGATCTTTGTCCTCTGCATCAGGAGGGAAATTAGCCATCTCCATGGCGAAGACAGAATACAGACCCATACCTCTCACCGTATGCAAAATAAAATAAAAATGAGTACCAGATTCAAATAATCTCTGCCAAAAGTGGCACCTGACCAAGCGCCCCCTGGTGGCGAGGTGGGTGGGCATCCCTGCTTGACTTCCTTTCTGGCTCTGGCCTACTATGGAGAAGGAGCTTTGCAGCCAAGCCCCGCCCTGATTTTGCAGCTCCAAAGGCCATATGCTCGGCCACCATTTCTCCCTGCATGGCCCAACCCTGGGGCTCGCCTTCCTTCCAGGGAGCTCCGTGCTCTGCCCCTTCAGCCTTGAGATCCAGGGAGAACGCCCTGATCATTTCCTGCTTTGCTCTGGGATGTACACTGCTTTCCAGTTTCTCCACATCTTCCCATCTTTCCTTTCAGTTTCTTCCTGATTCCCAACGGTTCGCTTTTCGTTTTTCTTCACCAAATTATTTTCCAGTGTCTGGTTTTTGAGTCTGAGACAGGATAAATTTTGCTACTGATGCAGAAAGAAAAAAACTGACCTGGGGTGGATGACCTCCAGTAGGGAACCTCCAGATGATACAAAGAAAACTGATCTCCTAACCTGAAAAGTACCTGGGACAAGTTCGTGTTCTTTAAAACCGAAGAATGAATTTTAGAAACAAATGGAGGTAATGAGCAGAATAGACTTATTGAGGGAAAGAAAGCTCTTGTCTGAGAGAGGGACAGGAGGGGGATCCCAAGTGGGTGTCCCCCAGAAGCTGTCTCTTCCAGGGACTTTTATAGAAGAAAACCGTGCAGTGAGATGGGTCTAAAGTGAAAACCATGGGAACTCCCTTAGGTGGGCATGAGGTGGGACAAAGCTATGGTCCACCAAGGAGGGTACAAGCACCATTGCTCAGGTAAAATTGGTTAAGTCCAGGACCAAATGGGAAAACAAGTCACGTAGCAAGCGGGAGTGAATGCAGAACAGAACTTTACCAGGTAGCCGTCCGGTAGTAGTTGGATTAGTGATTCTTCTGCTCCCTCAGGGTGATGATCCATCTCGGATGTCAGTCTTCAAGGAGGTCAGCATTTGTTCGATCTTTGGCCTTTAGGTCTGGCCCACAGCGGGAGCATCCATCCTTCGCATAGTTGCTGGATACCTTGCCTTCTGCGTTATCTCCTTCGAGGGCCTAGCCCTGTCTGCCTGCCTGTAATATTTCTATCTAACGCGGCTGGCTGCAACACTACCAATCATCACTGCCATTTTCCTTCTCCACTATGCTAACGCTTACAGAATTGCCAAGGCAAAGGCACAGCAGGCAATAGCAACCCCCCAAAAAACCTGTATTCGTTCACTTTGGTTTTCATTAAGTAATGCTAATTGGGCTTTAGGAATTACTATATTTTCCTGGAGAAGACAGGAAGAGATGCAAATAGGTGCAACAGTCCGCGTTTCCTTCTTGGGTGGATAAAACATGAGTGGTGGGGTTGCAGCAGAGATCCTTGTGGTGTTTAAGAAATCGAAGACATCGAGAAAAATGGAAAAGCGTTTGATTAGTGCAGGAGAAGAATAACTCTTCTATCTTTGTTTCGGGTGCTGATCCGTAGGAAAAGACTGGCTTAGTCCCCAGGAAGTTCTCTTCCTTCCCTCTAGGTCCCGAGAAGTCTAGGAAGAGGCATGTAGCTCTCAGGCTCATAGCCAATATGTGGCCAGGAACGTAGGACGAGGCCTGATGCAGCCAGGGAGAGTGACAGCGAGGCAGGGAGCGTGACAGCCGAGCCTGAAACCTCAGCGCGAAATGCTGATCCACTGCCCCGTGAGGGCATCGAGTCCTCTCAAGGGAATTCCAAAAATGTCTTCTCATTGGAACATGTACAATGTCCACTTTGAAGAGAGATGCAAACACTGTTATGATTTCTTAAAGCAAATTCCATGACATAACTCACAATAAATGAACAGAAAAGAAAAAGATGAAACACCCCAGAAGCCCATCCCTGGGCTTCAAGTTGGACAGCAAGCCTTGCACACAAGATACAGGGTTGTGTGAGGGTTGGGTGTCTTCAAGTCAGTCCTCATTTATATGAAATGCATTTAACTTCTGGGAAAAACAACTCTCCAATTAGCAATCAACAGATAAAGAAGTCTGTAAATAACAGGTATGCTTTGTACCACATGCCTTAAAAGTTCCTGGGAGGCAGTAACCTGAGGAGTCGGGTATCTGGGGAATTTTCCTGTAGGACGTTTGGCCTTCATTCCGCAATCTCAGCATCCTCATTAGTTTATTTGATTAACTGTTGCAGTAAAATAAGTCTAGATTAGGGAAGAGGAAGCTTTGAATAATTCATTATACTTTATAGCTCCACATGCAACTTTATAGTTAGAAGACTATAGGGTTTAATTGAAGTATGTGAGGTTTGGGGGCTTTTTTTAAATTTTTTTTTCTCTTGTATTTAGTATAGGGTTTCACTCTGCAGCTTCGGCTAGTTGTGATTCTCCTGTTTTCATCCTCTCTAGCCCTGAGATTACAGGTTTGCAATACCACACCGAGTCTTGGTGGCCAGGACAGAGACGACTGCATGTGGTGCCAGGGATCGAACCCTAAGCAGGCGCTTAGTCCACTGAGCTATCTTACCAGCCCTAATGCATGTTTTTAAGGCTAGAATGTTTTATTTGTAGTTCATTAAAGAGGGCATAATTATTTCTATGAAAAAAAGTGTATATCAACAGTACTCTCACTATATCAAAGAGCAAGTCATTCTATACGACAAACCCTTTTCTGTAATCATGAGTCCCCAATTGCTGGGCTCATATTTGTAAGTGCTCACTCTTGAGCCCTAAGAACAAAAAAAAATCTAAAGTTAAACTTTAGGGCTTGGGAGATAGCTCCGAGGCACAAGTGCCTGCTGGGCAAGTGCAAGGTCGTGAGTTCGAACCCTGGTCCCACAAAAAATAAATAAATAAATAAATAAATAAATAAAATAAAGTTAAACTTTATCATTCTTACTCAATTTTAGGAGTCTATTAAATAAGGCAATCTTGTCATCGCACTAACCCTGCCTTCGTGTGAGGATTTGATAAATGCCACTTTGGTGAGTAAGGCGGGGAAAGCGAACTGTGTTTAATGGGAAAGATGTAAGGAGGCGTCAGCCTGAAGATTGAAGTCGGGCAAAGCTGCAGCGCCTGCCGCTGTGAGCACCTGTGGATCATCCCAGGCTCTCGGGACCACCAAGCTGGGAGGAAAACCTCCAAGTAAGAGGAGCATTTTGGTTTGTGTGGTTGAAGAAACTTCACATTTTCAATAGACCTTAGTGGGTAGTTGTTTCCATTCTATCTTGTTTTGCTTCATGGGACACGAAAATGCATCGAAGCTGGGCGTGGTGGCTCACGCCTGTAATCTCAGCACTTGAGAGGCTGAGGCAGGAGGATTGGTACGAGTTCGAGACCAGCCTGGGCTACAACAGTGAGCTCAAGGCCCGCCTCAACTGCATAGAGAGACCCTGTCTCAAAAAGACAAAAAAAAAAAAAAAGGTAAAATGCATCGAACAACCTCATTCTCAAATCCCTCTTGCTGACTGGAAATGGGATCATGCGTTCAGACGGTTCTTGTTGAACCAAGCTGATGTCAGAGTTCTAATGCCGAGCCAACATTCCCGCTGAGCGGTGAAAAGATCTCAACATGGCTAAGAAGTAAAAGTAGTTTGATTTGCTCTGATAGGTCAGTTTTCTGCAGAAAATGATGAAAACCCCCTCTGTGGCACTGGGAGGCCCTCTTTCTCTCTGAGATTTTCGGTGCGGCACCATCTCTTCATTTACCCAGAGGTGCTCACCTGGAAGAGAGCATCCGGGTACATACTTCAGGATATTACACAGGGAGCTTCACTTCCTTGTACCTTCAAGCCATTATGTGCTCCACTAGGAACTAATTTTCCCTTGAAGCTAAATGCAAAGCTCCCGTGATGACTACAGTCTATGAAAGAAATATCTCCAAGTTCCATCTTTTTTTAATTCCAAAGCATGATGGAAGAGTAGCTTCTCTCCAAGATCTCTGCCTTCTGTATATTAAAAGCAAAGCTAAAAGGCAAGACTCATGTCCTGAAACTGAACTTCCAGGAAATATTTTCACATGTGTGTGCTCTAGATGCTATTTCCAACAGGGAAGAGAATTAAAATCACAAAGAACTTGAGTTAGGAGCTTTGAAAAATAACCTCTTTTGACAAATCTGGTTGACGGAAGTTTCTTGTTTTGGTGTCTTGTCTTTATCATAATGCTTTTGAGAGCAGCAAGTATAGAGCTTTACAAAAGGATATTTTCATTGCTTTGCAGGGCCCTCGGGAGGGGAGGCATCGGGAGATGAAGGAGTAACAGTTTCCATAAAAAGAGAAGGAAACAAGCAGCCTCGTGGTTCCTGGGAGGAAACACTGAGCGTGCCTTTCCTAGGAGCCCTGAGGAGTCATTACCCTCAGCTCCACTGAGATACTTATTAGTCACTGTTCATGGCTACTGAGCAGCACATATGCTGCTAGACAGTTCTGGGGCTTTGTCCTATGAGCGATGTGTTGGCTGTACTGCAACGAAAAACTGTTCATTCATTCAAATGTAAAAAGGAAACAAAAATAAGTGAAAGCCAAAGCTTTGCCTCTGAGATGAGCTATGTGTTACATCACAACCAAATTCCAGTTACCGGGAGAAGCAGATTGCACAAGAGTTCAGGTGGGTGGCCAGAGCGGGAGTGTCCTGGAGGGTATCTCGATTGTTGATAAGAGCTTTGCATTCTCCAGCATTTCCTTCAGAGAAGGGAACACCAACATCAGTTTCACCATAGGCAGCTGCCTGACTGCCGGATTTGTAGACAAAGCCAAGACGGACGAGGACTTGTCCTGCTCCAGTAAGCCTTCACAGGAACAGTACTTCTCACTGCATGGAAACACATCACAGCTGGCCAGTGATCTCTTTCTTATCAGATGAGATCGATTCTTTTATCAAGGAACAACTAGGAATGCCCCCTAACTGCATAGTTATTCATTAACACTAGCTAATAAAATTCCAAGTCTGGATAACCCACACCCAGGTAAAAGAGTCAATTAATTGCTCAGAAATATATATACATATATATATATATATATATATATATATATATATATATATATATATATATGTATATACATAAATATATATACATATATATGTATATGTACATATACATATATATGTATATATATATATATATATATGCCTGACTTTAGAAGTGACATTTCTTCCTTGTCCACAACTTCGGGGTCACTATTTTCTGCAAAACTCACCTCCGTGTACTTCAGCGGTAGCTCTCCCCTTGAAAGCCCTAAAGAACAGAAACAACCTTACATCATAGTCTCTTCCCAGGAGCTGTTGGCGCAGTCTAGTGGAAAACCTGAGAAAGGGAGCAGGGTTTAAAATGTATCACTGCAGCACTCTGTGTACCGTGCATCAAAAGAAGGCTGATGCTCCCTGGTCCCACCTCATTTTCTAGTTCTTAGATCCACAAAGAGATGATAAGCCTGGTAGCAAAGCAAAGCACGTTCAAACCCAGCTCCCTCCAACATCAGTCCCGCAACATCACAAGGTACATGCGCGGACCTCACGCTAGGTCTCGTTCTTGTTCAGCAAGACTGTGCACCCGCTGGCGCCTAGGAAGAGCAGTGATGGTGGTCACAGTATGATGGTCATCGTCGTAGCAGTCATTAGCATAGTTTGCCTGCCTCTGGACGCCAGTCATTGTGCTAAGGCACCTTCCCCGATACTACCTAATTACATCCTATCAGCAACTTGTGCTGTTGAAGTTCTTGTTATACTTAAGTTTCAGAAGACGAGATTGAGGCACGGGGGTGTTAAGTAACTTGCTTAAGATCACACAGCTAATAACTGAAGAACCAGGACTCCAGCCTAAGAAGACCAACTCGGGAGTGCTTTTGTGCGTTCAACAGTTGACATATTACCCTTAGCAAGCTACTATGTGAAAAAAAAAAAAAAATGACACTACAAACTGTCATTCTCCAGGCCTGCTTTGCTAGTAGCATATTTCTTGAGTTTCCAAGATGCCAATATTAAAGGGATATTACTGCTCACACTCACACTTAGAAACATACTGGCATTTCGTATACATTTCTAGAAAACTAAGGAATAGCTGCCTGAAAAGCTTGTCTTGAAATTCATGTGCCATGGTGAAATAGCTCAGTGGTCTAAAGCACCTGCTTAGGCAAGCTTAGGCAGGCTCTGGGGACCACAGTTAGATCCCCAGCCACATCCTGTGCCAGCCCTGCCCTCAGGGTGAGCTGAGCTGGTCAAATCAATCAATCAATCAAATGAAATTCATGTGCCAATTTATGGTAACAAATATTAGGTTGAGTACCATATTTGGAAAAACTAGACTACAGTTCATCCTTCATGTACCTTCCTAAAAATCTACCCAAAAATCTCAAAAAGAGGTAGAAAATGGCAGTCAGTCAGATGTTGTCATCAAACAAGCAGCCTTGCCAGGTATCTATTATACAGAGCTTGAATGGAAGCGGCCCGAGGCCTGGTGCTTCAGTCCTTATCACAGTGGTCTTGGCAGCTGGCTCCCAAATTCGTTCTACCACTCACATCTCAATCCAGGAAGACAGAGTGAGGAGTGACCAGGGTCTGATCGTCTCCTTTGAGGACAGAGAAACGATGGAATGAGAGGGGACAAAGTCACTTTTTCTCCTGGTCTTTTACATCTAAAAAATTGTTTGAAGACTGGAAGAACTTTTCCCGAAAGTCATAATGCAACTGCTTAAAAACCTTTTTATTAACTTAGCACTCTTCTTTAGAACGTAAAAAGTATTTTCCAAGTGCCTTTCTAGATGTCCCAGGACCTGTGTCTCAGTGCTTTTCCTGCTACCTGTAGGTGAGGAGGTGTCAGTAACAGACAGAAAAGGGCCTGAGACTTCATTCCAGCTCTGCACCCAACTGCTACGGAGTCACCCCCCACAGTAGGCAGCGCACCTGTGCCTAGCACCTAGCAGATGCTCCCAGCTGATGACATCACTCCAGTCCTTGCTTTGCATGGGATATACGCTCCAAGAGCCACAGGACGCCTGAAGTGGCAGAACAAAGCCTGCACCACTGTGCCTTTCCATGTTTTATATACCTATAATGAAGGTTAATGTATAGGTCAAGCAGACCCAGTGAGAAAGTAGCAGCAATAGTCGTCACAGAATAATTATAATAATGTATCTGAATATTCATAACATTTATTTCAATATTATGCTTGGTGACTGACCCCAAAAGACATTCTACCCCAAATGATTAGTCATGTTCTATTAGTCAGCTTTGAGTTACTCAACATATCACCTTTTCACTTATAGAAGGTACTTTACAGTTCTCTTTCCATATCTGAATTGTCAGCGTCACTATTCTGATGCTTCAAGAACATTATCATACCAAGGAAGGGATCCTTGAATGCAGTCGTCACATAAGCATGCCGGTCTGACCCCTGAGCCACCTGTGCAGTGTGCCAGGCAGGTACTGTGCACAGTGTGGGTGCCAATGGGATGACACAAGACTGCGTCACGTTACCCAGCATGATGCATGCCTTCACATCTAGGAGTTGCTCGTTTCCGGGACTTTCCAGAAGCAATACTCAATATTTTCATGCACTAGATGGCCACAGATAAATGAAGCCAGACGACACAGAATTATGGATAAAAAGGACTACTGTATTTTTACTATGTTCCAGTCACTGTCCTTATCCATAATGGGCTCATTATACTGATCGACAGAGGCACAATCTTATTTCAGAGAGTGATTATTAACCATAAATTTCTGCTCAGTTCAGACAAATAACCTTCAGAATATGTACTTAAATGAAATTTTATCTGATTATTAACCATCATTAGCTTTAGCCCTTGGAATCATAAATGGCCTTCATATAATTATATTCATGTAGACATTTTCATTCCAGCTCTGCACCCAACTGCGGAGTTATGGAATTCACTTATCAAGGAAATAAGGGGGCATAAAACCAGGACTAACCAGAATTATCTGACTCAGTTCCTGATAACTCCTGGAAATAACCAAGTTGTAG
>PVJA010004924.1:0-82363 GCA_004027025.1 Myocastor coypus | reverse complement strand
TGTTATGGTTTATGTCTAGTTGTCCCCCCAAAGCCTCATGGAGTCATTGGGCGGGGACTTCTAGAGTTTGAGACTTGATCCATGATCCCTGGGATTATAGGTTTTAGTACTGATGGGATTATGGGTGGAAGTACTTCTGGGATTATGGGTGTAGCCTAGGGCGGGAGCTAAGGCGGAGAGCCTGAATGTAATATAAAGAAAGACAGAGAGACAGACTGGAGCTCGAGCTGGTGCTGCTGCTCTGCTGCCCTGTTTGGTTGGCTGCCTCTGCCACCATTTTGTTGCTGTTCTGCCGCCATGAACTGGATGCTCTCCGCCGTGCTCCACCCAGCCTTGGGCCAACCGAATATGGACTGAAACCTCCACGAACTGTGAGCTAAATAAACCTTTCCTTCCTTCATTTTGAGTATCGGGTATTTGTCCCGGCAACGAGCAAAAAGTAACTAATACAGAGCTCTCTCCTACAGTGGTCAACTATGCTCCTGTGGCTGCCCCAGGGTCCTGAATCAGTTCAAGGCATTTGCCTTTCCTATCATTTTGCCCTTAGGGAAATGCGAATAAGGTGGTGACAACCATAATGTTCTTCCCCTGCTTTTTATGGGGTAACAGTCGGTCAGATGCATTCACCAGGTTTTTAATCATGCTTCCTAATGACGCTCATGAAAGAGGACTTACAGGACTGCTCCTAAGAGCAGCAAGAATGATGGAATAAGGGTGTTCAGAGGGAAGGTGAGTATTTTGAGGACGATTAAGGGAATCATGCTTTTTACAGCAGTGAATGACCACATAGCTTTGGCACCCCTTGTATTTCATACAATTACAGGTGACCTTCAATGTACTATGGAGCTACACTAGACTCAAGCTCATAGCAGCCCCCTTGCCTCAGCCTCCCTAGAGCTGTGATTGCACACGTGCATGTGGTAATGAAAGGGTTAAAATTTGAAGCCCCCAAACCACTTTCTTAACTCACTCCTGACCAGCACATACTAGACAATCAGAAAGTACTGTATGAATGTGCACAGAAAACAATGTAAAAGTATCGAAACTATGCTTTCCTCCTCTAAACTATTGTCTTCCTCAAAACGAGTAACAGATACCCTAATTTAAAGAGCCTTTCTTGTTTTTAGTCTTTAAAATGTATTAGTACATGTTTGCAGTACACAAGGGGGCCCTTTGCTCTGGGAGTTGTACATGGCTGTGACACTTCTTAATTTTGTATTTTATTCCCTTCCCTTCCAGTCTCTCCCTGCTGCCTCTGAGTCTTGTTCCGCATTCCATTCTCAAAGATTTCATTCCCATTTCTTTCTTCAGTTCTCTGAAGAGCCTTCTTGACAGTTTTTGACAGAGGCCTTGACCATTTGCAACTTTGAGGTACAGCTTGAGTTACAATATAAGTGTCTCTGAAAGATTAACAAAACAGGATGCCCTATAAAGCCCTTCCCTTCCCTCCCTTCCCCTCTCCTCCCCTCTCTTCCTTTCTCTCTCTTTTTGAAACAGGGTCTCACTATGTAGTTCAAGCTGACCTTGATATCAGTTTGCAGCTCAGGCTGGCCTCAAACTCACAGTGATCTTTTCTGCTTTGCCATCCTGAGTGCTGGAATTATAGGCATGCCATCACACCTGGCTTAAAAATGGATTTGTTTTTCTTTTTTACTTTATGGGGAAAAAAGATAAAAGTTCATAACGAAATAATAGGAGAATAACAAAAGTTAATTGTGTTACCTGTTATCTATAAAGTAGTTGCTCACAGAAAAATATATAGGCATAAAAATTTCTCCAATTGATATTAGCATAAACCTACATTTTGATGATTGAAGAGACATTAGTAGCATAACTGCCTGTTAAAGGGATGGAAAATGCATTTCTAAGATACATTTACCAACTGAGGCCCCTTCTCATGTCTCTACTCCCTGATGAGGACCCTGGTCTCTCACCCTACCTGCACGATTCCTCTCTTAGGAGCTCCCCTGCTATCCCTCTTGACAGCATACTCGGTGGTCTAAATACACTCCTGCTGCTCCTACATTCCCTGAATATTGGTAAATGCTTTTAGCATGTGTGTCACCAGCCATGTGTGTGGCAGAAAAAAAAAAAAAGAAAGAAAGAAAAGAAAATTTTAGGCAATCGAGATAATCAGGCATTTGTCTGGCTCTCCATGACCAAAACCCATTCATTCTTATTTCTCTCTGGAAGAATAGAGAAAAGACAGATTGAGCTCTTTCAGAGTTTGCCATGAAACTCCAGAGTCTGACAACAAAATCACAGGGTTCTCTCCCTGGGTTTAATGAGTCCACAATAGGATCGCTAGTGCTGTTTCTCCCATCACACCTTTCTCCATCCTCCTGTCACTCTCATGTTTTCATGCTTTGAGGACCATGTATGAACAATCCCTGAAAGTCTCAGTGGCCTCCTCAGGGCATGGATTTTCAGTTAGGATAGCTAGCTTCAGACACAGATCCCCTCAAAACCAATGAAATGTTTGGCTCAGAAATGTAGTGATGCTGACAGGGAAGTTGTCGTTTGCCTGCCCAAGGCTGTCCCTAAAACTCAGAAACTCCAAATTCCTGTACCTTGCAACTCACTCTCACATCTTCCCAAAACTATTGCCTGGTCCTGCAGCTACCCCAGATTTACAAGAAAGGTAATGTAGTCGGAGACAACCACAGTGTACACAGGACTCTTCCCAGTCAGGGCTCACAGATCTACCAGGTGTCTGCTGCATGCAGGCCAGCAGACTAAGTTATGAAATTCACAAAGTGGTAGACTATCTGGTGAGATGAAAGAGCACACATTTTTCTCAGGTATAGAATGCTTGTTAAAGCAGATTACTCTGGGGAAAGGCTGAGGAAGGGCAGAGATGTTGACCCCACAGCTAAAAATTAGAGCTATGACCAGCAAGCAAGAAAACCCAACTGATTATACTGCCTCTAAGGAGAGACATCAAAGGGGAGATTAAATTAGAGCAGCAAATTTCAAATCACAGATAGGCTATCTGTCTTTATCAGCTCACATCACTAATGAAACCTGAATCTCCACGGAAAGCCATGAGAAAGATACAGAAATAGAAAGGATGTTAAGAGGCGGCTGGATTTAGAAACGAGCGGCCTGGGAGAGGTGAGCTGTTTAAAATTAATCAGTAGGCCTTTGCCTGAAAGAGCCCTGCTCTGCTTCCTCTTTCCTGGAGCAGAGCCCAACCTCTGGGAAAGACTGGGCCAATGTAATGAAGAACTGGGGAAAGGGAATCATTGAAAGGAAGGGAAAGAATTTAAGATGCAAACAAGATACAGAGAACCATCCTGGACGCCATTTGACACATCTCATGAGACTGTCCCAGGTGCCATGGACAGAACAGCCTGCTGAGGGAGGCCCTCGTACTCTACAGGGTGGCCCTGTTTGGTTTCATTCTGGCTCCACCAGGTCACCTGCAGAGGGCGCAGCATCCAGACCTGGGCCTCTCTGCTTTTAACAAATTGCTGCCAGTCTCAGCGATGGTAGGGCAACTTGGCAAAAGGCTCTCAGAGCAGCCATCAGCAGTCCTTGTCACATTCTTTCTCCTGAACCTCTCACAAGCTAAGGGTACCCTTCTGATCCTCTCAATCTCGGCAATGTTTTCTACAAGGGTGGTTCAGATATCATTTATTTTTACCCCAGGGAAAAGTAAAACAAGGGATATGATAAAAAAAATATATGTGTTAATATACAGATCTGAGTTCAAATCTTGGCCCTACCATACACTGTGAAGTACTATGAAGTACTAACTAAAATAGTAATTCAAAGGCTTCGACCTACAAATAAAGACAACACTTCATTATGCCCTGTTGATATGCACTGGGTGTACGAAGGCCTAAGAGAAGAAGGAGTGCACACCCACAAGTGCTCCGTTGATGTCCTTTTTCACTTCAAATTTACCCATAGATGGGTGCTTCAAAATGCTGGTGCAATCCGTTTCACTCTGTTCAGTGACTTGAGACCATCAGCAGCAGATGAGATCTTGTTAGCCCTTCAAATGCTACCTCATCCCAAAATTCAGGGATGGCAAACCAGGAGATTCAAGCACTGTGCTTGGTGACTTTTGGGCAAAACTCTACCCATATTTGCATTATATTCTAACTAGCTGGACTGCTCTAACTACTGAGGCATCTGCCAATGGGGACTTTGATGCCTCCCTGCCTCTAGTCTCATCTCCTTATCTCAGTTTCTGCTCTGTGATCATGACATGAACCAGCACTGAACTCCAAGGCAACTGCAGTCTACACAGGTAGCTTTCCAGTCAGGGCTCCCAGGTCTACCAGATGTCTGCTGTATGCATGGCAGTGCACAGAGTGAAGGAAATCATAGGTCCCTGTAAGGCTCCTTTGAGGAAGGCTGAGAACTATCCTTCAGCATCTACAATGGGCTAACTTGGGCCCCTACAAGATGCACATGTCAAAAGTCTCCAAGATGAGAATATGTTTGGAGATGATGTCTCTAGAGGAGCAGTAGGTTCAAGTGAGGTAGCTAGAGTGAGCCTCACCCCAATATAATGGGTGACCTTGGAACAAGAGGAAAATTTGGAGAAAGATTTACACAGAGGTAAGAGAGGTTGCAGAAGGAACCAATACCCTGACATTGTGATCTTGGACTTCTAGCCTCCATCGCCATGAGAAAAGAAATTTCTGTTGCTTGAGGATCCCAGACTGATATTTGTGATGGTCATAACAGACTAGCACAGTATCCATGGCTAGGAGAGGGCTGCAAGTGGAGCAGCCTCCTCCTAGACACATAGATGGAGTCCACTGGCTGGAAGTGGCTGGACTGTCCTTCGGCCCCAAATACCTCCCACTCCATACTTAGAGGACAGGGCATGGGCTAATCTGGTCCATCTTCCACTGGAAGAAATGTGTCTGTGGTTTCAGATTCTCCAGAAACATCTGGCCATGGGAAACAGAAATACCAGTGCTGTGCTCTAGGGGCACTTTCAAATCTGCTGGAGGTCCAGGATCCTTGAGCAGCCTTACTGACCCCTTGGATATACATTCCACTGGAGGCCAAGCACAGAAACCTTCCCCAGAGAGTGGTCCACAGTACCCAGCTGGCCTTGACTGAGCATCTTTTTAACACAAGCTACTCACCACCCAAGAGGCTGCTTTTACACCAGCATGGTTATGCCTGGGTAAGGGACATTTGTTAGACAGTTCCTGTGTAATAGGCTCTCCAGTTTTAGTCCCAGATTCTGGAGAGGAAGATGGGATTTATCTGTCCTTCAACCACTGGCTGGCTGGGTGTCAAACCAACAAGGGTCCAGGTGTTCTCAGTGTTCACAGCACTTCTCAACTGAAAGAAGTATAAGTGGTCCTGCATATTAAATATTTACTCACACTCAACTTAGTTATTTATATCCTCATAACTTAAGTGTCTGAAGGAACTTAAATAACATGAAAGAAAAGATGCTACTTTGATTTTGCTGTTAAATGAACAGTTACTTATTTATAGGACATGTTCTGGCTGGGCACTGCACAACTTCTCAAGCTTTAGTCAGATTGGACCTCATCAGCCTGGTTACCTATGTGGAGTGATTACTGTACAACTGTTTTCAATGGAGCAAACATTGGAAATCAATTTCCAAGATGTATGTCAGAAAATAGAATTTAGTGTAAACTAATACTGAATGTATAAACTACACAGGAACAGGAACTTACATGATATCCAATAGAGGATTCCCTAAAAAAAGCCAAAAGTCCTGTTGGGGTGCCTATGAATGTCTGTGGTACCCTGGGGTGGCTCGTGTATGATTTGGTAACCATGGGCCTAGTCACAAGTCTGGCTTTTGGAAGTTTATCTGGGTTCACATTTCTCGCCAGTTTCCATACCAATAAAATTATGGAGCTATTTCATATGGGTATCAGGGAAATGAAATGATGAGATGATCTATTTTTACCTGTCTAGCACAGGACTTGATGAAGATAAGTCCTTTGTATTAATTTTTTTACTATTACATAATAAATGATCACTCACTAGGAGGCCCTAAACACCGTACACTATCTCAGCATCCAGCGGAGATGTGGCTTAGCTGGGCCTCTCCCTCCAGGGGCTTCCTAGGCTCAATCCCGGTACCCACCAGGGCTGCAGAGTCACAGAAGCTCAGAATGCACCCTGGATGGCAGAGTCACTTCCTTACAATTGTGGTACCCAGGGTGTTTCTCAGCTGGCTGCTGGTCAGAGGCCAGCCTGTTTCCTTTCACCAGAGAGAACTTTCTTTTTCCTGGCCAATGCAAGGACAGAATCTCATATAGGGAGTGGGAGTCTCTCATAGGAATGTCATGGGAGTTTTTTCATTTGCCATAGGAAGTAGTCCAATAGATGTGATGATGTCCTGTCATCTCTGCAATATTCAAGTCATGGCTTCCACCCACACGATCAGAGAGGTTGTGATAAGAGGAAGTAACTGTATTTGCCACAACGGCATCACCCTTTCAAAACTTCCTCCAGGCTCACTTTGTCCAGGTCTGCCTCTTCTATCTGGGATGCAGGCTCAGATCCCTGGCTGTGCACTCTATGCTGATATCAGAAGCCTTTTTCTCTAGGCAGGAATGAGGGAGGACAGCAATGCTAGATTTGCTGTGTAGGGATGGGTCCCATGACTCAGAGAATTGGAGGCACTCTCCATCTCTCTTTATCCTTCTGGCCAGTTATTCAGCAAAGTTTTCTCAAACAATTTCTAACACCCAGGGCCTCCTCTAACCATAAACAGGGACAAGGGGTAAGGAAAACCTTCTTCATGGTACCAGCACACAGCTCCCCAACCATTCACATTGGCATAGATGCCATCACGCGGACCAGTCAAGGATGTCACTCCACTTCCCAGCCTTGTGTCTCCGTTGAGGCCAGGGACAGCCGCTCTCTGGAAAATGCTGTGATCATTTATTTAATATGAATGCGGTCAAAAGCAACTGGCCTGTGGCAAAAGATGGGGGGGGCATGGTAGAGGCAGATAACAGGACCGAGTGTGTGAATCTGGTGTAAGAGTGCCTGAGCCATGGGTCTCTCCACTTCTTCCTGGAGTTCGCTGAAGCTCAGTTTCTTATATTTATGAAGATAGGAGTGGTCTACACCAGTAGATGCTAAACTTGCCTTTTCTAGAAGCCCATTTTTATTACTCCCAAAACATGCACATCTTGAAAGATTGTATCTACCAAGTCAACATGTTATTTAGAAACAACAACAACAACTTTGGTTTTTCTGTGAAAACAGTACTTACTGAGTTGATAACCTTCTAGCAAAGTATAAATGCTAAGGTTTAATGGCTGGCCCAGAGCGCCAGGCAGTATACAACTGAAAGCAAGACATTTGGAAATGGGAAAAAGTTCATGCCACCCGGCACTACTGCTGTGGCCTTTTGGACACACCCAATGTTTTCCCAAGTGGCATTTGAGCTGCTCAGTAACCCTAGAGATATTTTAGGTGTATAACTGTTATGGGGATGCACTTATTTTAATATATACTAATAAAAATTATAACTATTCCATCAAACCAATGACATAACTTACACTGAAAAGAAAATGAACTGCTTTAATGGAGGAAATAAACAACAGGCCAGGTGATTCCTGGCTATAGCAATGCTGCAGACGCCATATGCAAACGCTTCGCATTGGGAAACCCTGACCCCCGCTACCCCGTGCCCACATTCTGTGACTGAATCATTCCTTCCCTTGGGTCTCCCCCACCCCCAATTCTTCTTGGCTTCTACAGTGAACAGGGCTCTGCACATCAGCAGAAGGGAAGCCAAGCTGGAAAAATGGTTTCCTCTCTCCTCTGCTTGATTTCCTGATAAACCATCTTGTGAGAGCCTGAGTTTGCTCACCTTTGTAATTCACTGTCCAGTATCAGACAGCAAAAAAAAAGCAGGAAAAATGTCAAGAACATTTCTGGTTTTGAGAGCTAAAGAGCAATAAAAAGTTCTCACGAGACATCAGACACAGGCTGCGTGGCTGGGAGACGCAGCAAGAACCTGTGGTATGTGGTCCTGATGCATGCTGGGCCCTCCTTGGGGTGCTGTGCTACATCTTTTTTGTCTTTCTTTTTATTTCCTAGGATTTTCTACTAGCAAGAATTTGATGGTGACGAATGAGAGAAAAAAAAACAAAAAAACGAGAGCCTTGACACCGGAGATTAGAGGGCGATGAATGAGATCTCTCTGTCTAGCACACACCCTGGGGCCCCCTTGCCAGCTCAGCACGGCTCGCAGGCTCCCAGCACAGCCAGGTCGCACTCCCATGATTTATCTATGCCCACTATATCCTTCCGAAGCACATTTTTTAAAGGGATAAAATTGGTAGTTTTATGTCTCTTATAGATGGGATGTTTTCTCCCTATCTATAATAGTTTAGAAATATTTTTTGAACAACTCAGATGATGAGGTGAGAAATAAATCTTTCCTTTAGCCTTGCAGTTCCTCCAAGCAACTAGCAGTGAATGAGGGCCACGCAGCAAGGCTAGCAGACATGGCCACAATTTTCTGCGTCTAGAGGATCAAGTTACCCTGTTGTTACATTTACTTCTCCTCTGTGCAAGCGGGAGCAGTAGAAAGGATGCTCAGCCAGGCTACCTCACACCTAGGCTCAGGCACAGGCGAGGAAGATTGCATTGCACAAAAAAAAAACAAAACAAAACACAGATGGTGGCTTGCAAGATGGTGGCAGGGAGCATGCCCACTATTACAGAGCAGAGCACGCTCCCATGAGGAAAACAAAGCAGGGTCGGAAAGTCTTTGCGTCTCACTCTTTGAAGGACATTGAACATCGCCTTCTTCCTCTGGTAGTGAACATCATTCTGGAAAATTCTCCCACCTTCTTTTCTCCTCTTAGCTCAGCCCTCAAAGGTAATGACAATGGGAAAGATGTGCTGCATAATTAAACTGGGATGACAGGACTGCCCCAGTCCAAACCACAGGGACTGAGCTGGACTTGGCCTCTCTTACTATCCCTTAAGTCTTTCCTATGCTCAAGGCTGATTTCGTGGCACAGGACTTAAGTGAGTGGGGTTTGCTCAGTTACAGGCCTTGCCTGAGAGATGAAGAAGGGTGGCCTTTCAGAAATTCTATGTAAAATGGTATCTAGGAAGGAAAAAAAATTATTGGTCACTAGAACTGAACGCTATGGGAAGGCCTTGGCCGTGTAATGCAGAGTCCACACTGCAGCACTGCTGAAATACAGGGATGTAGGACTGTGACCCGCTTTTCCTTCAGTCTCCGGTCTGCCTGAGGAGGTCTTCTGGGGCCACTTCGTCCACTATTGATGATAAAGGCAGTGGGCTGCTCCTAGGACTCACGAATCTTGCTGTCTGGGAGGAGGAGCAAAGCAAATAAAGAGATTGGCCTGGCACAGGAGGCCAGAAATGGGGCCATAGTGAGGGATGCCATCCATCTAAGCAAACTTCAGCATCTGGTCTGTGTGTGCCAGGGGTCTAGGCTGCATCTCCTCATCTAAGTTTTCTGTGGAGGGGCTAGGGAGATAGCTCAGTGGACTAATTGCCTGCCTCGCAAGTGCAAGGACCCAGGTTCGATCCCTGGCACCACATGCTGTGCCAGCCCACCCCAAGGTGCACTGAGCTGGCCAGGGAAACTGGGAATAGTGGTGTACACCTGTAATCCAAGAGCTGGGGAGAGTGAGACAGGAGGATCACTATGAGTCTGAGTTGCATGCATAGCAAGACTCTTTACCAAATACATGCATACATATATTACATGTATATATTGTCCATGGGTATGTAGGCATGTTTGGGGATAATTAAAAGACAGCCCTCTGAGGCTCTAGATGATTAAGGAACCAGTAGTCAGTATACGAGGACACAGTAGCTGCTGGTACCATGAGTCTGACAGGGAAATGGTCCCTACTGAACTAAGCCCATCAAGAAGGGACAATCTAGGTTCCTCTTTTTAAGAATACTAACTTTATGGCAATATGGAAGATAAATCTGGTAAGTTTGTCTACTCACCACTCGAGCCTCCTCTGACCCTCTGTCCTGGGCACTTTGGTGGCTCTGGGTTCTTAGAATGGCTGAGACTTCACCAATTACTAGTTTTTAAACCAACAACTCTAGGTGTGTGACAGGAGCCAAGGGCTCTGCTCGATGCTGAGGACCTAAGCAGATTGAGGCAGTAGCCCTGGTTATTAACAAGTTACAAGCAGCATGTTCAGCTTCAGGTGCCTCGGTGGATTCTCTGGCCCAAGACCCCATGTGGAGACACATGAGGCTTTGGGGAACATTCTAGAGCTAAACCATAACGGCCACAAAATTAGGTCCTAGGAAGGACCTTCTTGTCTGAGTGATCTTGGCCTAGATGTGAGAGCAGCAGAGGAAAATAGTACTGTGTCCAGTGACACATAGGCCCAACACATGTGGTAGCTGGGAGGAGGTCAGAGGCCCAGCCAGGGTGGTGGTCTGTGAGAGGAAGAGACAATGAAACCATTGGCCACATGCTGGGCCAGCGCTGGGGAGGCTGACCCAGGGCCTGGATGGGTGCGAAGTCCACCCACGTTAAGTCTGGATTTCCTAGAGAAACAGAGCCAACAGGAAGTTGCGTGTGTCCATGCACACACCACAGGAGAAGCATGACATGATCAACCTATGAATGAAGGCGAACATCTCAGCCTTGGGGCCAGCCGAATATGGACTGAAACCTCCAGTAACTGTGAGCTAATAAACCTTTCCTTCCTTCATTTTGGGTGTCGGGTATTTGTCCCAGCAATGAGAGAAAAGTAACTAAGACAAGTCTTATCTCACACCATTCACAAAAGTCAACTTGCCATGCATCTTAGATGCACAGGTAAAGTTGTAAACCACAAAAATTCTAGCCAAAAACCACGAAACTGGGAACCGATGTGGGGTGCATAGCAGCTAAATGACTCCATCTACAGAACACAAAGAACCTTCTAATTTGATAATAGAAAGTATGATGCAAGCAGCGAGGCCCTTGGAGAAACACTTCACCTATGACAGAGTACATGAAGAGAGGCTCTGGATGCCTAGTCACTGGGGAAATGAGGGACGGTGCATGCCTATGCAGCTGGTTAACAAAACCCCAGAAACCTGGCAACATAAACTGCTGGTAATATGTCACGATTAAAACTTGCAAACATCACTGTTACAATGAAAAAATAGTATATTGTATTAGAAAACAATTTTCATACTATCAAACATACATTTAAGGCTGGGAGAGAGCTCGGTGGTCTACGTGCCTGCCTGGAAAGTGCGAGGACCTTGGCTCAGTCCCCAGTGCTGTATGCTGTGCCAGCTCCAGGGCCCCGGGCACGCAGTGCCTGCCACTGAAACTAGGCACAGTGGTGCATGCCTGTAATCCCAGCACCGGGGAGGATGAGACAGGAGGCTCACTATGAGCGTGAACTGCATAGTGAGACCCTGAACCAAATAAATAAATAAATAAATAAATAAAACAATGTCCACAAATTTTGCTCCTAGATATTTGCCTAAAAGAAAACATTCTCCCATAAGTTCCTGCACTCAGATGGCATGCGTTTGCGCTCAGTGCAGAATCAAACATCTCTCCAAAGAAGAGATGCTATACATTGCCAAACTGGAACACTACTCGACATTAAAAAATAACAAAATGCCAACACGCATAAAACGCGAAGGAACCTGACAAGTGAAAGAAACACACAGAAGTCTAAGCATCGTGTGCTGTTATGTGACATTTAGGAAAAGGCACAACTACGAGGTTTGAGAAGGGAGAAAAGGGCTGACTACAAAATGATCTGAGGGAAATTCTGAAGTAACAGGAATATTGCATTTCTTATTTGCAGCGGGGGCATAGAGCTGCGTACATGTGTCAAAAGGCATCAAACTACATCTAAATGGGGAGAGTTTTATTAAATGTACACTGTACCTAAATACATCTGATATAAAAATAAGAACAACTTAGGAATACTTACTATCAGGAAAAAGGTTTTGGAAGCAAGTTTTAAATGCACATAAGAGATTCCGGCAGGAGGAGCACCAGCCCTCTGATCTCCAGGTGTAACTCTGAATAAAGGTTGAGGTGAAAGCTGTTATTTTAACATTAGAGAAGGAGCTGTGAGCAAAAGAGCCTGCACGAAGCCCCCACGCCCCTGGAGCCTCTCACACACCCTGCTTGTCTCTGAGAAAGCACAACAGGGGAGAGAAAGGCAAGGTGAGTGCTGAGCTCAAAGATCTTGAATATGTAGAAGAGCCATGCCTCTGTTCAAAGACAGTAAAAAAACTCTGCACCTGTGGGCATGATGCTTTCTTACTAACTTTTCCTGAGAAGTCCAGAAGGGAACAGAGCCATTGTTCTGATCCCAGAGACAACTTCTCCCAAAGCCCCTGCTCCTGACTCCACGCTGGGTAATAGTAGCTCCCACCTCTTTTGCCCCAGTGGTACCAAGAAGGTGCAGAAGCCCTACTTACCCACACCAGCAACAGCCTGTGCTCAGCGGGCTGCTCCCAAGGCCCTGGAGGTCAGTGACAAGCAGGAGGCCCAAGCAGGATGCAGCTGGCCTGACCAGCACCTGCATCGCTCAACTTGGCCTCAGCTCAGCTTCTCTTTTAAAGCCAAATGTCCTCAGCTGTGGCGCTCTGCAGCACACTTGTCTGGTATCCCATAGACCCCAGTCCTGGATTACTTGGTCAGGGGGCAGGCACGCAGGGTTCTGCTTCCTACTGAGTCCTTGCTCTCAGACTGGAGATCTCTTGGTGGCCTCTGAGAGCAGGAGGTGGATAAACAGTAGCAGGAAGACAGCCCAGAGAGGCCCAGGCTCTGGAGGCTTACTCCTGGTGCGGCCTCCACTGGCTGGATGACCTCCGTGTGCTTGAATCTGAAAGAAGTAGCTCGACCTGCTATTGGTTTCACCTGCGTGAAAGCACAGGTGAGCCCAGTGCCATCACCACCACGGCACAGGCCACAGCCTATAAGGAGCTTGCTTGTTTCTTTGTGCTTGTTAAGGGTCTGTCTCTTCAGCTGGAATGCAAGGTCCACCTTCCCTGCCTTATTTCCTATTTTCCTCCAACAGAGCGCTGGGATAGATTCTGAGCTGTGTGTGCCTATGGGATAAGCAGTCTCTATGTGCACATAGTTCTCTCACATTCACGCAGACATCCAGCTAGTACTGCCATAAGGAAGTCTGTAGCTGTGGTTGAGACGGAAAATGATCCGACTATAGAAGGGGTCAACCTAGCCATAGAGGTTCTGGAGCACAGCTTTCTCCAGCTGGTTACAGGTGAGGAAAAAGAGGGCAAAGGTTGGAGGCGGACTCACGGCCAGGAACAGGAGCAGCTTCTAGGTTCACAGAGACGGCTTGCTGGTGGCCAAAAAGAACACAAGGCCTTGGTGCCACAGGAGCTGAACTGTGCCAAAGGAAGGAGCTTAGCAGCACGCATTTCCCTAGAACTTCCTGGCAGTGACTCATCGCAGCCAGTCACCACCTCCATTTCAGTCCTTAACACCCAGAGCACCGAACCCGGCTAGTCCATGCCAGACGTCAGACCAACCGAACTCTGAACCCATAAATAAGTGTTTTATGCCACTGTCCTGCAATCCACTGTGCACCAAGAGACAATCAATAAAAGGTCCTTACAGTGACTAGAATTTACCTGAGGCTTGTCATGTAACTGTAGAACGACTGCACAAATTAGCGCTCGACTTGTAATGCTTTCCTGTCCCTTGCTTGCTCTATCTGTGTCTGGAGACGACAACCCTAAGTGACATTGTTAGGATTAGATACTGTGTGGGGCCTGGGGAGACAGCGCAGCGGTCTGAGGGCCTGCCTGACAAGCACAAGGACCCAAATTCAATCCCTGGTACCACATGCCGTGCTGGCCCCAGTACCCCAGGCACACTATTCCAGCCCAAAACTAGTGTGGTAGCACATGCTGTAACCCCAGAACTGGGGAGGCTGAGACAGGAGGTTTGCTATGAGTCAAATAAAGAAAAGGAAGACAGAAAATGAGACAGACAGACAGACAGACAGACAGACAGAGAGGCAGCATGTATTACATGTACTCCACAAGTTCCTTTTTAGCTCTCATTTTGCCAGTGGACAGAAACAACACAGCCAACTTGGGAATGCGGATGTGGTTATGGAGAAACCCTAAGTCATTTGGGGGAGGATGGACAATAGCTGCTTCTGGGGTGAGGCTCCCCTGTTCTCAAACACCTCTAATTTTTGTGGATTTCCATTCCGGCAGAGCTCGACCAGGGTGGGGCCGGGGCAGGGCGCCCTCCTAAGCACTTCCTGTGCTCTGCTCCATCGCCTGCGCTCGGGGTTAGGAGGCATGGCACTTGATCTTCATGCTTTTGGTTTTTATGTTGTGATCACCTCCAGGGTCCAAATTTTGGAAACAAGTTTTGTTTCTTTCCTCCCTGTGTTTGCCCTAATAATTTTCTCTGAGGCAAAGCTGCTCAAGAGGTCTGGGTCCTGTTTGAATGGAGGAAGGGACCCATGTGACAGGAAAGACAAAAACAATAGAGAGGTGGTCGGCAATATTTTAAAGCTGTGTATCCCCCAGCAGCAGCGAACCTACAGGGTGCAATGCCTGGCATCCAGTAGAGTTCTACTCCCTTCTAGTCCCTTCCTGTCTGAATCTTTTCCCAGAACTAATGCTATCTCTTTTTCCTCACGTGTCCCCCTCCCAGGTCACCTTTTCCAACTGGCTGCCCACCCTACCCCCCTCTGGCTGTGCCCAGAGTCTCCCGCTGGGCTCAGCATAGGACGCCTGCGCAAGACCAGGGGCTAACTAGGAGATCACTGTCTCCTGTGGCCCCGCAGCTACCACCTCCTTTTTGTGGATCACTGTCCACCTCATGTAACTACTACTTAAGTATCTGCATGGGTTTCAGGGATAAATCTGAACAAAGCCCTGAGATAAAAATACCAGTTTCAGGATGATTCCAACTCAACTGCCTTTGCTGAATGTATCAGCTTGTGCATGTTGTTTGGCTTCCCTCAGAACAAATGATCCCCGTCGCAATCCTGGTATCTGATGGAGACCAGACCTAGTTAGTTGGGCTCTTGCTGTCTTCTCCAGCGGGGAGCCCTAGGCTATTCTAGCTGAGACTGCTTCCTGAGAATTGCAGTTGTGAATCTAGTCTTTCCTCTTCAGAATTCCCCATCAGTTCTGAGATTCCAGCACAAGGTGGAGATTTGAAAGATTAAATTACTTGCTTTGAAAATTGTTGTTCAAAGATTGCTCTATATTCAGCAAATCTGCCAACTTGAACTTTAAGGCAAGGATGATTGCCCAGCTTAGGAAATAACCAGGCAGTGAAAAGAAGTGTTTAGTGAGGGAGCAGTGAGCAGGGCTAATGCAAGAAATGGTTCTGAACATTGAGAGCCTGGGAGACGCTGATGCGGCAAGCTGGGAATGGGAGAGCTGTGCTCTTTCTACATGCCACGCCATCTGGCTTTCTCTGCCACTGCCACAGTCTTGGTGCTCTAGTAAGCAGGTTCACCAGGGGCCTTGAAGCTCTGTTGGCCTTGCCTCTAAGAGGTACTCAGGAGCCAAGATCAGGTCCTGATCCAGCCCTGCTGTGCCATTATGATCTGGTCCCTCTCCATTAAGCTTCATGGCTTAGCAGGTGGTGGGTTGGACTGAGGCTATAGCTCAGCAGCACAAGCACCCTTTTGTCAAGGGCAAGGCCCTGAGTTTGATTTCTGGCACCCAAGAAAAAGAAGGAAAGAAAAGAAGGTGCTGGGTCAGGACTTTCTCTGATTCCAGAATCTTTTTTTTTTTTTTTTTTTATGCCCCCTCATATTGCCCAGACAAGTTGGACCTCTTCCTAAGCCAAAGTGTGAAGCTAAGAGCTAAACAGACTGACTCCTCCACCGCCTGTTTTCAGGGAAGCCCTTGGGGGTATCCCCTATCACCTATTAGAGGGTTCACACCTGAGAATAAGCAGAAACAAGAGGTAAAGAAGCCAGGATTCTTTCCAGGAGGAAGGTAGTCTTGGGTAGTCTTGGATCTGGCTGGCATGCTCAGGCTGTGAGCTGTGAGCTGACTGACGCATTCCATGAACAATGCAGCCCAACATAAATGTGTTCATAGATCACTGAGGATACCAAGGGGAGCTGAGGCCCAGTGGGCCACAGTATTCATTTAAAAAAGAAAAAAAAAAAAAAAAACCTCTCTGCTCTGCTGGCAATGCAGGCCTGAGCATGATCACAAAGGTCACACCAGGAGCTACACCTTTTCCAAGGCAACTTTCAAGAACGGTGGCTGGAGTCTTGGACTCTGTGCTGGATGCCAACTGGTGGTCAACTTGTCACACCCAGATGAATTGAACTAGCATGGTGCTGGGTGTGGGAGGCCCACTGGGGGACTGTTGCCAGCAGATAAAAAGCGGAACTGGAGAAGGAGCTGAAGCTACTTGGAGAAGCTTTTTGGAAGACTGTTGAGAGCTAGTAGAAGCCATTGGGAAGCTGTTTGGGAGCTTTTGATTCTTTTGAGCTGTTCTGCTGCAGGACCTTCTCATCCTGGCTTTCCTGATGAACTTGGCTGTCCTTGTCAGAGAAGGTGCTCAGGACCTCATGGTCACTGGGGATAGCTACTGCTCTGGTCCTCACACTGGGCATCACTTTCTGGCTCCAGAGGGGAAGACAGTGCGCAGCGCAGTCTCCTGTTGAAGCTTGTTACACTGGCTTTCCAAATGGGAATTTGAATTTCTTCATCATTGGAGAATTGGAGACCTCTCTGTCACTGAGGAAGGGTGTGGTACTTTTTTGGGTATGAAGCTCTAGTTTCTGCCTTGAGTTCTTACCTTCTGGCTCCAGGGCAGATCCCTCAGCCCACTAGTATAGCACAAACCAACCCTTCTTCCTGCTGGCACAGACTTTCTAGCTCCACCATGACCTTTGGGCCTTCTCAGTGCAGATCCATGAAATGGGCTTGTATGAGACTTTGTCATGGGCTCTAGGCCTCCATTTGGATGTGGTGGGAGGCACACAGGACACTACTGTGGGATCCAAGCCCTCAGCTAGACTCTTCGGTCTTTAGTGTGTGGACAAATTTCCTGCATCTTTTGTATGTATATGACTCTTTAGGTGATTCATCATAAAATAATCTTACAAAATGTGTCCTGTGTTGTATTATCCCCCGTGCAAAATCCCAGAGCACAACAGATGCCTAAGCAAAGGAATCTTGACCCGACGAAATTGAGAGCGCCGAGGCACACACCACTGTATCATCACCTAATGTAGTTTGGAGATGACCTGGGCATGTCTGTTCACTCGGAGGCATGTTTGAATCTGTGGCCAAGTAGCCCCACTGCCTGGAGCCTTGCTTAGACCAGTCCTAGCATCTCCACACTTCAACATGACAACACCTAGGGCCACCCCCATCAGCCAGAAACAGAAGAGTAACCTGCTTGACCAAGAAGAGAGAAACAGCTCAGTGCATCCTGGCTATCAGCCTTCCTACTTTTACATACCTTTTCCTTCCTCTGAGCTTTGCGGGAAATGATTGGATAATGAGGGATCTAACATCATCGGTGGATTAAACCATGATACCATGTTTTGATAGCATGTGCTGACACCAGCTGTGCAGTGTGTTGGCTTTTGCATCCCAATTAGACAAGAGCCTTTTTTCACGAATTTTTGTTTGTTTGGTCTTTTTGAGACAGGGCTTCACTATTCAGTTCACACTGACCTTGAGCTCACTTTGTAGCCCAGACTCATCTTGAACCCTCAAAGACCCTTCTTTCTCAGCCTCCCAAATCCTGGCATTACAGGCATACATCACCATACCCACTTTCATAACTGATTTTTTTCTTTTGTCACTGACGTTATTGTACTGAGTACTTTTCCTATGCTTGGGACAATTAACTCAAATCTAGCATTCTTGGCAAGAGTTCTTTTCTAAGGATGCAGGGCCAGTGTTTAAAGTGCCTCTCTTAGCATACTCTCAGATGCGACCTGCCCATTCCCATTGTTTTCTGGTGGAAAGAACTGCCAGCGAGTCTAGTTGTGGCACTGCCTTAATGGGAATTTACTGCACAAGGTGATCTCAGAGCATTCATAGGAGACCATTTTTCTCTTGTGCCTTCAGGAAATAGTAATATAATCGGCATCCATAAAAGCATCATGCGTGCGTGGCTGCAAGATGCCATCTGGCTCAAGCAGCCAGCAATTTGTAGCTTCCCCTGCCCCCAAGGTCAAGTTACTTTGCAAGAAAAGAGGGACTCAGTTGCATTAATTCTCAGGGGCATAAAATTCACAGAATCAGTCTGGGAGACAAAGGGCCTGTGGGCAGAGCCAGGAATGGGAGTTCTGTCTGCAGGGCAGCACTCCACTGGTCCCTCAGACATTCTGAATGCCTGTTGCTCAGATACCACGAGTACCTGGCCTGAGACAGTGCTATGGTTTGGATGTATTGGTTTTTCAAAATGACTCATTGGGTTGAAAACTTGGTTGTTGATGAGCTTTGGGGAGATGATTGAATAATAAGAGATCTAACTTCATGACTGGATTAAACTGTGAATACCATGTTTTAATGGCATTACTGGGAGGTGGTGGAAAGAGGAGACAGAGCCCATTCATAGGCAGTAGGTCACTGGACTTTAAAGGGCCTATCTGGATCCCAACACCTCCTCCCTGGCTCTTCCTGCTCCTCCTCCTCCATGGCTAGTGCAAGGTGAGCAGGTAACCACAGGCTGAAACCTGTAATGTTATGAGGTGAAATAGCCCCCTTTCTCCTTTACATTGCATATGTCACATAATTTATCTTAACAATGGAAAGATGATTTACATAGGAAGGGAATTCTCCAAAAACCAAACATCACTCAGGAAGTAACAAATCATCCAAGCTTTTCCATAGCAGTGATTTTTTCCAGCACTTGTCTGAATTGGACTGCACCAACAGAAGAGGTGAGGACAGAGGTCAGGAAGACACCACTGCTATCATGTACATGTGAAGTGTCCCCAAAGCCTTGTGTGAAGCCTTGCTGTGGAGCTGGAGGCAGTGCTGCCGCGAGGTGAAGGGGTCATGAGGATGGATCCTCTGAATGGTTCCTAACTGAATGAGCTATCGGGATATGGGGCTTGCAGCGATGAAGCACATCACTAGGAATATATCTGCGCCACACAGATCTTGTTCCCTGCCTCTGTAGCTCTTTCTCTGCTGCCTTGAGGTGAACAGCTTTGTGAGCCACATCATGATGCTTTGCCTCAGTTCAGTCTGAAAAGCAGCAGAGCCATTCGATGGGACAAAGGCTACCATGAGCAAAAGTGAATCTTTCGTTCTTTAAGTTGTGACTCTGGCAATGACAGAAAGCCAACTGAGGTAACCCTGTCTTGTTGATCAATTTGGGGAAGACTGGAAGTCAGCTTGGTGGTGCATAAAGAGCCTGCAATGGTTCCAGCCAGAGGCGCAGCGAGACCAGGGGACTGCTGCACTTGAGGAATAAAAGGGGAAGAGACTGGCCCTGCAGAACACCAGCCTGGCTCTGAATTCCAGGACACACCTCTATGACCCTGGCCCAAAGGCTCTAGCCAGAGCCTGATAAATCAGATTATTGCCCAGACATCCCATGGCGCTTCTTTAGGCAAGCATTACTTTGACAATATGGTGGTCATCCGTGGCTTCCTTGCCCAGATAGTATTGCTGTCCATAGTGGGATTACCAGTTGGCAGGGTTGATTTGAACTCAGACCTTAAGACATTTATTTCCCTATGCCCCTATCCTGTCTCCTGCAGGTATCAATTCAGTGTCTCTGAGATGGTCACATAGTCACTATGCAAATGTTAGGAAGAGGCAAGGGAAATCACTAACATAAATTTGATAATAATTGCTAATCGCTTACTAAGGTCTCTTGTCCCCACACTTCCTGGATTCCTTTGACAAACTTCTCAAAACTCACCAGAAGTCACCAGAAGGGTCCAGAACATTCTCCACAGCCTCTCCTCATGCAGCTTTTCTCTCATGCGGACTCAGCTGCATTAGTCCATGCTGACTTTCTAAGGAAAGTAAGAGTGCACAGAAGGCAGGGTTGCCAACTTCTACTAAATTACCTTCCTTACATAGCTGTAATATATTTGGAATTTTAAGAACTGAAGTAGCCTCAGTGTGGAATCACCTAAATTTGCCCTTTCAGTTGTTCTCCATCACTGAATCAGGGACTTGATCAAACTAAATGTTTGCAGGCAAGACATCAAGGAACAAACACATGTGTAGCTGCATGGACTTAACCGAGGCATGCCTTCTAAAATCATAGTGATTCTGGTGCTGTATCTTTTTTCCTTAAAATTGAATAAAGCTAGTCACCTTGATTTAATGAGATTAATTACAGAATCCTTATGAGGAACAACTTTCCTTATAAGGGAGCATTTTTAAGAAAAGTTTTAAGAATATTTTGATTCATTTTGAGTTCCTGTAAAGACAGAAAGGGGAATTTGAAACTTCATGGAGACAAAATCAGTTAGTTGAAAGCACCTAATCCCATACTTAGGAATAAGAGTAAAACGCACCTTATCATACACAGGCACACACAAAGAAGTATACATCAGCCCAAAGCAGACAGGTTAGGCTTCACTCTCAGCTCCTGTTTGCCCTTCCTCTGCAGATACTGCTGCTAGCATCTGCCCCAGCCTGCAAAGCCTAGAGATGGCATAGTTTTGCTTCATGTTCCCACTAATGCCAAAGGTACCCAGACTATGAATGTATCAGAATCCCTTCAGTGCTAACTTCAAGAGGGGCTTCGCTTCCCTTCTTCAGACTTCCCACCAGGGAGCACTTCCACAGTCTTTGCACATTCACAAGGGTCACTTTCCCTCCACGCATGGGTCACGGGGGAAATCAGTGCTGCTATTTAGTTAACCTTATAAAGCACCCTTCCACCTTTTTATTTCAGCGGTAAAACCACTTTGAGTGTTCCAACCATAACCCCGAAGCTGTGCCGTTAATCATCTCCCACAACCCCCACCTTGTATCGTTAGGGTGTGACTTCCACTACCCCGAAAATAAGTTTATTTTTCTCTAACATGTAAGTCCGAAGCAGAACTTGTATGGGATCTCCAGTGAGCTAGATCTGAGGCTTCCCGTCTTGCTTCTAAGCTTGAATCTAACCCTGAAGATGCCCAAAACTTCACGCCAGTTTGGATCAAGATCTCTTGAGTCGTCCCTCGACAAGTGTCTGGCCTTGATTGTGCATTTTCCTGAAACCCACCGGCCTTTCTTAATTAGTTAACGTCCTAGCTTGCAACAGTGCCATTCCCACGACAGAAAATCACACAGACAGAGCCCCACACACACACACACACACCATGCACCAGCCCTGAATGTAACTTTCCATTCATTGAGAAAGAAAAGAAGGAAGGAGGGAGAGAAGGAAGGAAGGAAGGAAGGAAGGAAGGAAGGAAGGAAGGAAGGAAGAATAGATAGAAGAGAGGGGAGGGACAGAGGGAAAGCAAGCAATCACAGATGTTTATTGATAGAACCCTGCAGCTTTCTGCTGCAGCCAGAGGTAGTAATTTCACAATCTTCTACTTAAGAGACAAAAGGTCCTCCTCCAGGCAGATACCACGCTGTCTGCTGTCTGACTTGATCTATCTAAAAGCAAGGACTCCTATTATTTTCAAGAGAAACTGCTTTTTAATCATAAAAGTAACATTACAGAGAGAACGTAGAGAAAATGGTTAAAAGAAAAAATATTTATCATGCATTATCTATAACCCTATTACTTTAACAAAAGCACTGCTGTCATTGGGACAATTCTCTTCCCGCTTTTTTATTTTAAAAGGAGTAATTTTATGAAAGTATTTATATATTTTTATTTGACATGCTTTCCCAACATTTTTCATATTTCTGCATTAGCTTTCAGCAAGACTATTATTTTAATCACTACATAATGGAATTTATAGATCATAATTTATGGTACAGCTCTGTTGTTGACAGCATGTTGCATCTAGTTCTTTTCCTGAGATAATAAATAGGGAATCCTTAATCATAAGCATTAGCTGTATATTCAAAAATCACAAAAATTGAGAATTTTATTTTAAATAGATTTTTTAAAATTTACTTAGGTTTTATTATATGACTAAGGCATTCACAATTTAAAAAAATATAATCATACAGTTGGGCACAACTTATCTGTCTTTCATGTTATGGCTCTGTTGTCACTTTTCTGGTGGGTTTTTGACATAACTTTAAGCAATATTTATGTGCCTTTAAATATTTACATCTCTGAAGTTGTGTCTCCTGAATGTGTATTGTCCTCTTGAGTAGAAATCTATGTGCAGCAAGGGCCAATGAATTCAATTTATTTACTTTAACTTCGTTCACACAATCCTGGCTCATATTCAACATTCGCTTATTTCTAACACCTTTCATGTTCAGAACTCCATACTTGGGCTTTTCCCGAATATCACTTCAATGAATTATGAGGGGAAAAGTAGACTTTATGAATGTTTTCAAATTTAAAAATATTCCTGCTTTCAACTTATCTCCCTCTCCCTCTCTTCTCTCTCTATCCCTGTCTCCCCCCCCCCCGCCATCTCTCAGCTGGAGATAGAATGTGGGACTAGGACTACATTAATTTTCTGGGGGGGACTCTAACGATCATACTTACTATAAAGGCACATCTAATATTGATGTTAAAAGCTGTATCATCAATGTGATTCTTTTTCCTTAGGATCCAAGGGAATGGATTTTAGCAGTGTTTCTCAACCTCGCCACCACTGACATCTCAGACCCAGTAGTTCTTTGTCATGAAGGTCTGTCCTGTGTATCAGGGAATATTAAATACCTTTGTCCTCAACTCCCTAGATGCTAGGCTCACCCTCTTCAATCTTGACAATCAAAAATGCCGCCAGAAGGGTGGGCCAGATAGCTTGCAGATTAAATCACCTGCTTAGGCAGATGGAGGGGCTGGGCTTTGATCCCCAGTGTGTTGTGCCAGCCTCAGCAGTAGCGTATGCTGAGGTGGTGACTGAGACTGAGTGTGGTGATGCACACGTAGAATCTCAACACTTGGGAGACTGAAAATAGGAGGATCACTACCAATCTGATCTATGTGGTAAGACCCCATAGACCCTGGACTAAATGCATTAAAAAAAAGAAAAACCAATGCCTCCAGACATTCTCAAATACCACCTGAAGAACACAACCATCTTTAGGTGAGAACCACTACCTTACCACAATGGGGAAGCAGGAGTGAGCTATGGTAGGCTGAAAATGGTGTCTCCAAATATCTTCGTTTCTTAATTCCTGAATCATATGACTATTTTGCCTTATTTAACAAAGAGGCTTTGTAATAAAAGATTTTGAGTCAGGAAGATCATTTAGAACTATCTGGTGAGCCTGTTTAATTAGGAGTGTTCTTATAAGACAAGCCACACGACTGTAATGACAAAAGGAGAAAGCAAAAAAAAAAAAAAAAAAAAAAAAAAAAAAAAAAAAAAAAAAAAAAAAAAAAAAAAAAAAAAAAAAAAAAAAAGAGACAGAATGTGCATGTTCAAGAGAAAGAGAGAGAGCAAGAGAGAAAGAGCGAGAGCGAGCGAGACAGAGAGATAGACAGAGACAGAGAGACAGAGAGACAGAGAGAGAGAGACAGAGAGACAGAGACAGAGAGTACTTTAAAGATGTTATGTTCCTGGCTCTGAAGACAGAGGAAGGAATCAGGAAGTAAATAATGCTGGTAGAGCATAGAATCTGGAAAAAGCAAGTGTTATCCTCCAGAAGAAACATAGCCCTGAGAACCTATAGATGGTATAGATGTCTAACTTTTAGGCCTATCGGGTAATAGTTGCTTTAAGACTTTAAGTTTGTGTTAATTTGTTACAACAGCAATAAAAAGTAAGTGGTCCACAGCCAAAGGTGGCACTCTGAGCACCTCTATGCTGTGCCCCAGAACCACTGTGTAAGACAACACCCCACAAGGTCGAAGCACTGTCCTTCCCATGTAGTTTGCACATTGTATCTAAGATTTCATATAGTGCTCAGTCTTTAATAGGAAATTTATACAAGTCCCAGGAACAAAAGAAGTTAGAAAAAGAGGCTCCTAACTCCATCATACCTAGCAATTAACTAGGAAGTCTTGTGTTTCCCATCTTTGCAACTCTATGTTCTGTCCCCAAGTGGAACACATTCTCCCTGGAAGGCATAAGACAGTCCCATAGCTACCGCTGTCACGTGGGCACCTTGGCCTCTCATGTCCAAGGCCCAGCAGGTGAGAAGGTGCATCAATACACTGATGGGAGCAGGGTTCTAGTGCTGTAGCAGGTGAGGAGCAACTCCTGTGCACACCATGTAAATGTCTGGCTACCTCTTTGCACTCCTTCACCCGACTCTGAATGTCAATGGATGGGATGAGCAGCCCTGGCCTGAGAAGAGCATGGACGCCAGAAGAAGGGGGCCGTGCACCCGCAAGCCCTGAGCCGTGGGCTGCAGAGGATTGGAGGATGCTGGTATCCCCAAGACTGACTGCAACAGTGAGGGTGTCTGTCTAGCTCATCTCCTCCCTTCCATTTCTCCTCCTGAGCAAAGGCCCACTGGAGCCCCGCTGTTCAAATTTGCATTAAACAGACACAGGTGGACAGGACCAGCCTACGATGGACGCTGAGATGAGCCATCCAGACACCCTGCCGGGCAACTGTCTGTGGCCAACTGCCAGGCTACACTGGGCACATCTTCTGCAGCCAGGTCTTTTGGGTCCACCCCAGCCGGAGCATACTGCCTCTCCAGGGGTTACAGCTCTTCTGGGGCAGCCCTCAGCCTAAGGCTGAGGCACGGCAGCAAGGACCACCCTCTTTAGCTGGACCTGGACCCTAACAGACAACACTCATGGCTGCCAGGAGTGCAATGGTACACTCAAGGGCAACTCAGGCTCCACACATCCTCTGCTCCGATTCACACAGAGTGCAACCTGTACAGCCTAGTCACACACCCTTCCCTTCCCAGCTAACACTTTGCACCCCAACACCTGCTCCCCCCGTCTCTCTCTCCCCCTCTCCCTCTCTCCCCCTCTCTAACTCTCCATATGTTCCAAGTACTTGTCCACCACAATACCTGTATGAGAATATTTACAGCAACCTTATATTCCAGATCAAAACCTAGAAATAACGTTATTGTTCATAAGCAAATCATAGTAAGTTATAAAATCAAATGGAATACTACTCAGCAAGAAAATGAAAGTACTGCTGCCATATGCAATGGTGTGGATGAATTTTGAAAATATTTTCAATATCACATTAAACACAAAGAAGATTTTTTAAAAGTACATATTATATGAATTTATGTACATGAAGCCCTAAAACAGGAAGAATTAATCTTTGGAAACTTTAAAACAGTCATTTTGGTCAAGGGAGGAATTGATTATTGGAGGCTTCTGATATTTCTGACATGTTTTAAATCTTGTTTTGCATGTTTAGATAATTGTGCATTACCACCAAAAGGTATTAATAAGTTACTATCTAGGTCTTATGTATTTTGTACCTTATGCATAAAACACATTAAATATAACTGGAAATATATTCCATTATTATGTAATATATAAATATGAAAGAAAAAACAGAGGAAGAGGCCTAACAAATACAATTATGGTTCAGTAATTGACAGTTCCAGGCATGGTGATGTCGGAGCAGAGACGAGGGCTTGAATTAATGGTGAGCAGAAGGCAGAGAACTGGAGGGTGACAGCTGAGCTGGGTCTGAAAGAAGCAGAAGGAGTTGACTGTGAAGAGCCCGGAAGGTCACATTCCACATGGAGGACAGCTACACTTGCACTTAACAGTCTACACATCAAATATCTCACCCCAGGCACTTTGAGCAGGGCTGTGTGACAGAGGCCTGACGGAGAGGAAGCAAAGGGATGAACTGGGAGAGAACGGGAGTGTGAGTCCACTCCTTGGGGGGACGCGTTCCTAGGTAAGGCAATAGAGTCAATCCTACTGTTATGGAGAATCTGCTCATCAGGACTTCTTTGGTTGCATACAAAAGCAAACTCATTGCTCTCTCCTCTTTCTCTTAGATTTTCTTGACTTGGAGTGATCCTCAGAAAGTTGATGCTCATGCAGTAGAACACTAGAAATTAATGATCTCAAAGAGAAATGGGTGCCACTTTCCTTAGCCCTCTAGCCAAAGTCTCTGGAGAAATCCTGAATTAGTCCTACAGGCACCCCTGATCCAGCTACCAGGCCAGAGTGTCCTAGGACAGACAGAACCGGGTCAGGCTTGCATCCCCTAAGGTGGGAAGGGCTGGGAGGTGGCTGGAGGTGATGCTGAGACTCAAGACACATTTCTTGCATAGGAAACTACTGACACCTTGCATTACTCATCCTTTTCCAGAAGGATGGCTACTGGCAACGGTGCAGGAGAAGAATGGAAGGAAGGAACAGAGACAGAAGGATGGACTGGAAAGCCCTAGGAAGTTGAGGTGGGAGCTATGGGGCTAGCGAGGAAATGTCACCCTGGAGAGATGTCCAGGAAGAAGAATAAGCCTAGTGAGGGGACTGTTGGGGTGTGCAATGGGAAGCGAGGTTGCCTGGGTGAACAGGCTGCTTTCTCACCAAGGGAGGGGTTTGCTTTGCTCAGCCACAGCAGGCAGACCTTTGCCAAGCTCCCTGCAGCTCTTCAGAGTGAAAAAACATCAGGATCTGAGAGAAAACACATCTGATAATGGCAAGTGAAGAGGGTGTGGAGAACTATGGAGGGTTTTATTCCCTTCTCGCATACTCATAAAATTTCCAATATAAATGTAAATTTTCAGGAAGAAGTATGTGTGGGGTGTTCTGACTGAGCCAATGTGTATATTAATTATGAACTGGCGAAGCTTATTCCAGAACTCACTTCAGTATCCACAATCAGTCTTCAAGCAGAAGGCAAGTGTGGAATAAAATATTTCATGATCATAATATTTCTTAAGCAAAGTGGTCCTTAGGAGAATTCTTATTAGGAATCTAATTGGGGCTAAAATACTTGACAGCGTGCCTGCTGGGGGCCAACACATGGCTACTCTGTGGCTGTTCAGAGCCCAGCTGCAGAAAGGTGGCATCAGCAGAGGGTGGTGCAGTTCTGGAGCTGAGAACAAGGGGCTCTGCTGCAAACATCTTCCCCAACCTGTGTAACTTAGGTTTCTCTTCTACACAATGAGACTGGGCTGGGGAGATAGCTTGGTAGTCTAAGTGCCTGCCTGGCAAGTGCAAAGCTCTGGGTTTGTTTCTGGGTACTACATGCTGTGCCTGCCTGAAACTGGGTGTGGCAGCACATGCCCGTAATCCCAGTGTTGGGGAGGCTGAGACTGGAGTATCTCTCTGAATATGAACTGAATAGCGAGACCCTGTATCAAATAAAGATTTAAAAAAAAAAAAAAGAGATGAGGTTGATACTCCTAGTATCACTGTAGTCATTCATATTAAATAAAGATAATGCCTGGAAACTTTTGCTATTCTATTTTGAAGTAGGGGCTATTCCATTCTACTTGTCTAAGAAGTAAACTTTGGTCCACCAAACCACAACCAACTGGAGATGGTGCTGATTGTATCTATTCAAACTATGTACTCAAGAGCCTGGGAGGTAGGTCAGAACTATCAGACACATAGAAAGATAGCTATGGACCAAAATATAAGCTTATACTAAGTCATCATTTTTAATAGTAGCAAAGTTTCACACATTAAAAGTAGAAAAAAAAACCCATAGAAGGGTAGGGGAAACAGGCTCTGCAGAGCAAGTTTGGGCTGAATAAAAAGGAAGGAAAAAAAGTCAAAATACAGTGCCAAAGTAATTCAGCAAATAGTAGGGCAGTTCCCCTTCCAGTGTAGTTACCCTGGTGGATGGCTACCAGGTTCTCAGGAGAAGGCTGGGAGGGAAACGTGTGGCCTTATAATTTTGTCATCAGCATCTTGCTGAGTTGTATGTGATATCTTTCTACTGAGGAAGCTTTCAATCAGTGAACTATCTTAGGCCTAGAAATTCAAAAGCGGCCCTGACCCTGTGTCTTAATGATTCAAGTCAGCCTTCTGTGTGGGAGACAGCTTTCTTGTCAGCTACACAGCTCTAACATGCTTTAGTGAGCTGCCCAGCCATCTTGATCCTAGAGGCACTCTTGCCAGTCAGCTGCCCACAGAGGACCCTGAATGCCATTATGACATGCCATTGGCTGCCAGTCCATGACAGAAACCAAACTGGCTTTGCTTCTGTGGGTGTTTGTTATTGGCCTCCACCCTTGAGGAATGGCGTGACTGGACAGTCTTTAAGGAAATATAGCTAAATAAAACTGAGCAGAGTCCATGGCATCTAGGAAGACTTTGGAGAACATTCATTCCAGGTGTGTGTGGGGGGGAGAGAAAAATGAATGAATACTGGGTCTCAGTATAATATAAAATGAATTTCATTTGAGTCTCAAGCCAATTTGAGGCCTCTGGGTGCAGGAATGAGGCCTACTAAATCTGCCTGCGACAGGAAAGCTAAGGGAAAGATGAGCCGTGCCTAGCTCTCAGGCTCCTCCCCTTGGTAAAAGCAGTGGTTAAGTTAGGGATGGATGAGGTGATACATGTGATGTCTCTGTATAATTTTAGGTTGATTAATATAAGCTTGCTTTAGTATGGAGTAGGAGGAGGAAAAATTTGGTACCAGAAAAGTGGGGTCATCGCTATGAACTTACTTGGCCATGTGATTTACAAGCCTTTGGTACTGACCTGCAAAAGCAGTTTGGAAAGGTTTGCTGGCTAGAGAAGCCCTAGAACCCTACAAGTGAAGTTTGTTGGGTGATTTGGGCTGCAGCTCCAAAGACCAGAATTCTAACAAGAATGTGGAAAATAAAAGTTGCAGGTGCAGGTGCAGGTGCAGGTGCAGGTGGAAAATAGGCTAGAGGTCACCTATGTTTCCCTCTGGCAATTTGCGTATATTTCTCCCATGTCCTAAGACTTTGTGTGAGTCTGAATTTAAAGGTGGTGGACTGTCATGGCTTGAGGTTTTACAAAGGGACAGTATGATATAGGACACATTTTATATTATTAGTTTATAAGGAATCATCCAAAGAATCATATATAAGACATGTAAAATAATCTGTCCACAGACTACAGACCAAAGAATCCAGCTGAGGGCCTGGATCCTACTATCCTATATGAGTCCAGCTGAGGACCCAGAGCTCATAATGATGATGGTTTTCACAAGTCCAGCTGGAGGCTGAAAGCCCATGACAGAGTCTCATGCAGGCCAGCTTCATGAGTCTATGCTGGAAAGGCCCAAAGGTCAGTGGTGGAAGCAAGAAAGTCTATGCCAGCAGGATGAAGGATCAGTGTTAGCAGGATCTGAACTACAGCCAGAAAGGAATGCTTACGGGAGGCACCAGAGCTCCCCCAAAGTACCACAGCCATCCTCAGCAGCAGTCCTGAGCTCCTCCGGTGTTGAAGAAAGCTGAGTTCCCATCAGGAAAGCCAACGCCACAAGCTTCTCCATGAGGCTGAGCAGTGCACCACCTTCCCCTCTGGAGCCAGGAAGCAATGCTCAAGATCAGGACCAGAGCTCCCCTCAAATGAACTGTAGCCACTCTCAGTGACAGTGAGGTCCAGTGCACCTCCCCTGATAAGAACAGCCAAGTTCCTCAGGAAAGCCAGCATGACAAGGCCCCTCAACAAAGCAGCCAGGAGAACCAACGGGTTCCAGTAGCTTCTCCAAGGACCAACCTAACAGCGCTCTGGCAGCTTCTCCTGTCCTGCCTTTACGCTGCTGGCGACAACCCTCAGGTGGGCGTCCCACATCCCAGCACCACGCTAGTTCAATTCAGCTTGGGTGTAATAAATTGACCACTAGTTAGAAATCTACTACATGGACTAATTAATCAGACACACTCAATTTCAAGGCAACTCAACTTTCTGGCTCTGGCTGCTTCTAGCTAGATTTATAGTAAGAATCAAGAGCAAAACATGGAGCCAAATGATTTGTAAATTTTTTTTTCAGTTTTGCCAGAAAGGAAGTGCCTATAAAATTGGAGCCAAGGAGAGCATGGCTGCTAAAAAGATGAGCGTTAAAATGAAGTCAGCGCTTTGTGTTCAGGTAACAGTAAGACCTTGAGTGCATCTCAGGAACTGGCCAGATTCCACCTGTCAAAAACTCAAGGGTGTGAAAGGGTAAATTCCCTTGAAAGACTGTTTTGAGAAGAGAGCCCTTGGGTGCCCTGCTCCTCACAAGGAGAAGTGTTTCCAGAGTTCAGCCATCCGGGCATGCAGAGGCCAGAGCACCCACAAGTCCTGGTGGGCAAGGCTACTACTGCATGAGTAGAGAAGATTGTCACATCACCCATGTCACACTGGTTTTTGGAGCAGGCAGAAAGCAAGAGTGATGAAGGTCCAGTCTGGATTGCAGAAGAAGGTCTAGGATGCTGGACAGAGTCATGGTGCCCACCTGGAGCCCTTCAGAGGCTGATGCTGAGGCTTCGAAAGTGAAGCCAAAGTTGAGGTGGACACCCCAGATGCTACGGATGCCAGGAAGCTAGAACACCTGCTGAGGAAAAGTACAGGTGGGAAAGCGAAGCCAAGCTAAAAGAGAGGCCTGGTGGGCTGCACCAAGCAAGGCAGTTGAAGTTACAGATAATTAAATTAGATGGGAAAGTTATAGGCCAGTGGTTCTCAACCTTTCTAATGCCATGACCTCACAATACAGTTCCTCATGTTGCGGTGACCCCAAACCAAAAAATAATTTTGGTGGCTACTTCAAAACTGTAATTTTGCTACAGTTATGATTATGATTCGGAATGGCTTTAGGCGACTCCTGTGTTTTGGTCGTTAGACTCCTGCCAGGGTCGCGACCCCACAGGTTGAGAACCGCTGTTATAGGCAATCAGATAGGACTGGGCCCATGAGGGAGGCAAGATGAGAGGTGAAAACACACTAAGACAGTGGCAGGAGACCCATTAGTTGGAGGCCAGGCCTCAAGAATGACAACACAAGGGCCAGGCCTGCATAGTACACAAAAGATGAGACAAGTGAGGGCCACTGGTCTAATAAATTCTAGGTAGGCATCCATCAGCTTGGTGGGTAACCAAGATGCCTACGTCCTTCACCTATGTGAGAAGCTGTTTTTTCTGTGCACCCTGGATACATGACTCCCTTCCCCATTGGACCAAGATTACCTAAGTAACTACACTTAGAATCCTATGGGTTGGTCATAGCTATAACTCAAGTGTTGTGTTCTACAAAACTTCCTGTAAGAAGTGGGGTTGGAGTCAACACAGTTGCTGGGTTTCCCCTCCTATCCTTCTCAGGAAGGAGCTTTCTATCCTTCAATAAATATTTCCTGCTTTAACCTCCACTGTTCCTAGAATTCATTCTTTGATTGGAGAGAACATGAATTCGGGTGTATCACACATCTAAGAGGCTGGGAGTTATATTTCCCTGACACCGTATTTTGAGGTTCTGCCATCATCCCTGTGTCAATAAGGGCAGGACTTTGCACATCCTTCAGAGCTTACATATCACCACAGCCTGCCACGGGAGCTACAGGACTCAGCGCTTGCCTTGCTGGCGCACCATCTTGCTTGGCTCTGATGCGTCTCCGTTCCACTCTTCGCTTTTGACTGGAAGTTACACATGGGAAGTGTTTCACCTTCTTTTTTTATGTGTACAGGGGCTCACAGCTAGGAGGTTTGATTCTCAGAGACTTTGGGTTGGGCTTGTCAGCAATACTGGATCTGTTTAAGACTTCAGTGATGACTAGAGATGCACTCCATGCATTTGCACCGTGAGATGCACCTGAGCCTTCTGGGGGCTGGGGCAGGACCTTACAGCTAGATCTTAAATGCCCCCTCATATGTCTGGGAGGCAGCTGTGTGATGGGACACTATGCTCATGAGTGGATTCACCACTGATGAGCCCAGTCGTTCATGTGACTTTAGGAGGTGGGGCCTGGTTGGAGGTGGGTTACTGGGATGATCTGCGGATGGGCATATTCTTGTCCCCAGCCCCTCACGTCTTTCTCTGCTTCTGGGCTATCATGAGGAAACCACTTTCTTTTATAGCACTATTTCTTCTCAGAGACATTAACCATCAACAGATCCTCTGTAAACCATGAGCCAAGATAAGCCTCGCCTCCTTCCCATTGTGGGTATCAGGCATGTGCCTCAGTGACTTGAACCCTGACTGACCCAGGATCCCTCAGGGCACACTGCACATCTCAAGCCACATGCTGCAGGAGTGTGACTCCTCCATAGCCTTTCCTGTCCTTCAGAAAAGGTGTCAGAGTGCCTAGGCTCTGAGAAGTCCTCAGAACCACACTGGGGTCTGGTCCTCTCCCAGGACAGCCCAGGTGAGGTGCTGACAGCTCACTTGCCTGCTACCACCGATGAGGGAGGAGGCCAGTGGAGCCAGGCTGGGACGGTGGCCTCAGAACGCACAGCCTGCTGGTGATGGATGGCTTCCATGCACTCGCCATTGATCCTGGACCTAGCTGAAAAGTAAAACAACCGTGGCCGCCACACTTACCTCAGGCGCTGACAAGTGTCTGCAAGGCAGCCCAGGCCTCGCGACTGCACTCGGCCACCATCTGCCTTGTCAGCGCATGGCTCAATTCCTCCTGCTCTGGCCTCTTGGTAAATTGCCTTTGTCAGCTTCTCCTAACGGAAACGACTCTGCTCATCAATCAGAACCAATGGCCTGTTAGAGTGAGAGATTCCTTCCAAGCCAGCTGAAGAAAAAGGTTTCAGGCACTTGCACTCCATCTTGGCACTGGGGCAGCCACCAAAATGCTTCCAGAGTCGGGGAAGGCTGCCTGCCTTTCAGAACCGTGCCCCTCTCCCCTGTCCCTGCTGAGCCCCAGGGACTCACCTCCTGCCTGTCAGCACCAGGAGCGTGAACAGAACCGTATTTCCGTGTTTGATATGGGTGAGAATTGCCCAACTTCTGACAATAACAAAGACAATACCTCCATAGCACTTAATGCAGCCAGAAAATATTTTAGTCGGCCCTTTATGGCACATACACGGAGCACCTATTTTGTGGGGACAGGAGGTTTCCAGGCAGCTTCGCATGTATTATCTTCAGGAAGAGACAGCACAGCTTTAAGAGAAGCTGCCCAGAATTTAATTCTGGTGCTATGATTCCCTTGTGCAAATCAGTTGCTTAATTGTGCTTTTTTTCTTCTGCAAATCAAAGATACTACAGTTACCTACTTCATAAGAATGGAATGAGGATTAAATGAACTAGTAGATGTTCTATGTATAGAACAGGACCGGACACGGGGAGGGTGCTATGTACGTGATACCAGTTATCATTGGCACTGTCATCTGTGTCGCTCTTTGATTAAGTCTAGGAAAGAAGCTTAGGCCCTACGATGCCCATTTTATAAAAGAGAGAACTGATGCTCAAAGGCTTACGGAGAGTCTTTAACTCCCAGAGCACAAGTCACTAACAGAAGCAGTCAGAGTTGAACACAGACATAATAAGTCCAAACCTCATAACACTTTTCCCACCTCAGTTGCACAATTCCACAGTAGCAAGAGGAGTCTTTCACTTGTCATTGAAATCATAGATATGATCCAGGGCTGGCCACCTTCTGAATGACCAGCCTGTGCTACAGTCTGTGCCCTCCTCATCAGCAAGATGTCATGCCCTAGACCAAACGAAAACACCCTGGAGGAGGCCAAGGGTCTCCAAGGACAATGCTTTGAAAGGCTCCTGATGCCACCTGCCAGGGGCACTGGAAGGGACAGCGGAGAACAAGGTTGTGTTCTGAGGGCCGCCTGTTCCACATGCCTGGGGGAGGCAGGCTCACTGTAACGTGCAAAGAGTTCTTAGGCTGTCGAGGAAGTACACCAAAGCACAGGTCCTTGTCGTGCTGTACTCGTGCTGGTCAGCTGTCCAGGATCATAGCAAACCAGGTCACACTGCTGCACGGCGAGGGATACCAGTGAAGTCTGCACTGGATGGCCGAACAGCGTGAGGCCAGAGGGCTCCTGTGAATAGAGGTGCCCACTGAACCAGGTTCGAGCTGCAAGGTCCCCTCCTTCCTGCAGGTGATCCGCCCCTAGGTTCTGTCCTGTAAACTTTGCCAGTGTCTGAATGCACAGCCTGATTCCGCTCCTCTGCACCCCACTTAGGCCCCCAGGCTGTGCCTTTCCTTGCAACATTCTCTCCCCGCTCCTTCTGCATGTCCCCATGGCTAGACTCCGCATCCTGGAGGCTCCCTTGGTCAGCCCTTCTGGTGCTGAGCCCCGACCACGGCCTGTCATAACCGAGGAGACTGCGAACTCCTACTGGAGCCCAGCCCAGGCCACTGGGCTTCCCTATCCCTGTGGGACACACAAGCCTCCTTTCCTCAGGTCAGCTCCTACTTCACGGCATAGAGCACAGAGGGCCTGCGCAGCTGGGTTCCACCAGCCGCTTCCCTGGCTGCCCTGGGCCATCCATTTCCCTTCATGCCCTATCTCCAGAGTGACAGAGCTAATCAATCTCTACCAGCTGCCTCGGAGGCAGTAATGCACTTGATTGCCTTTTGATAATAGCTAGCAGACATACAGGAGCCTCCTGTCACAGGGTTGGGGAAAGGTGCATGGAAACAGAAGCTGAAATATTTAACCTCAAAGAGGAAGGGAAGCCAGTATTGCGTGTTCAGATGAAGGCATTTAGGCATCATTATTATTTGCACGTGCCTGCCTTAAACACCACTCTCACATAAAATTTCCCAAGACATTTTATTCCTCATGCTTCTAGAATACTGAATACATCAAGAGAACAACATTAACAGCCCCAAAAGACATTTGTTTCCATTTCCACTCCACTCACTGCTTGGACATGTGCTTATTTTTTTTTTTTTTTTTTTAATTTAAGTATTTTGGTACAAGGTCTCACCATGCACCTCGGACTCATGTGATCCCCCTGTTTTTAGCCTCCCAGCGTTGGGATTATAGGAGTTCACCACCATGCCTGGACTCGGTCGCCATGTCAGAGCGCCCTGGGGGCGGGGCCAGTGCAGCACGTGACACCAGGGATCCAACCCCCATCCTTGAGCTTGCCTAAGCAGGCACTTAGTCCACTGAGCTATCTCGCTGGCCTGGGACATGTGCTTCAAATATCTCTGTTCTGTGCTAGGAAGCCTAAATCTGTAGAGAAGGGATTCCTTCCGTGGACACTGGAAAATGCTCCCTGGATCCCAAGCTATTCGAGGTAAATGGGATTCACTGTAACGGGCACGTTGCTCATTGTGGACAGCAAGGACTTTGGAAGCAGCTATGCTGACCACTATCCCACCCACAGGAAGGCAAGGAACTTGAGGTGTGCCATGAGGTTAGTCTTCTTGTGATGTGACCACTTAGCTCCGACGTCACTCTGGTTGTGGGCACAGGAGCCAGAGGCAGAAGCCCCCGGCTGCCACCGAGATTCATCTCTATGAGCACAGCTGTGTGCTGCCCACACGCTCTGCCCACAAGCTCTGAGGCTTGGCAATGCCTCCCCTAGCGCTGGCAAGGTCTCTGTGTGTTTTGGGTCAAAATAAAATTTGGACAAACAAAAATCTAGGGTAGGAAAACAGTAACAAATGCTGTGGTTTGGCTGTGGCTTGAATGGGGTCCCCCAAGTTTTCTTAGATTGAGATTTAATTCCCATGGGGACTTGTTAACAGAGTAGGAACTTGACTATTGTATTTATAGATGAGTTATTTGAAAGTGATTTTGATTAGATCAGCTCATTAAGGTGGGACCTTTGTGATTGGATACTGTTGGCTTTACAGGGGAGAGAGAGACCAGAGAGGGAGGGGAAGAGTGTGCCGGGGAGGGAGAGAGAAAGCAGTGAGGTGAGGAGAGAGAAGGGGAGAGAGAGAGAGAGAGAGAGAGAGAGAGAGAGAGAGAGAGAGAGAGACAGGCAGAGACAGAGACAGAGACAGAGACAGAGACTGAGAGAGACAGAGACAGAGACAGAGGGAGGAGGGGAGGGTAAGAGAGAGACAAAGAGAGGACAAAGGATAGAAAAGCAAGAAGAGGAAGGAGAGAGAGGAGGGAGAGAAGGAGGGGGGAGAGAGAGAGAGACAGAGAGAAAGAGAAACAGAGACAGAGAGACAGACAGAGAGACAGGGAGAGGCAGGGAGAGAGAACAAACACACTGCCCTGTGCTGCTTTGAGCCTTCACAACTGCTAAGCAAATTATTGCTTTTTTCTTTATGAAGCTACCCAGCCTCAGGTATTTTGTTTTAGAAATGCAAAGCAGACTAGTACAACTACTTATTCAAGACTTAGGAATATCCAGATCTTTTTGGTCCAGATATGTTACAGTACCTTTCCTTCTTACGTTCTCTTCAGTCTCGCTTGTGTAAGCAGATCTCTTATAGAACCCAGTATTATACATGCAATGTGTTTTGTGGTGGTATTCAACTCACAATGAAGTTCCCAATTGATGTTTTATTTTCTGCATATGAAGTTTCCTATTAAAATAAAATGTTATTACTTTAGGTTTTATCAGACTTGAAGATGCCTCTGCTCTCAAACTGATTCTGTTTTGATCTCAATGAGATAGAAGTCATGGGACCCAAAGGGTTTCTATGCTCTGCTTTCTCTACCACATGCAGCATGCTGTCCAGAGTCACCACACTACTCCTGCTCGGCCAGGAGTGGGATTTTTCACCATCCATTCACAGCCACACCTCTGCAGCAGCAGCAGAAGGGTGGCTGGAAGGCCAGGCCCAGAGCATCACCCTCATCTCACTGCAGCTCTCAGATGCTGCTGAAGCAGGAGCTGGCAGCACCAAGATGCCTTCTCTTAGCTGTCTCAGATCCCAGATAGCAAACCCAGATTGATGTCCAGTCTCAACTCTGTGGTCTTCGTTAGAACACAGAAAGGACAAGTGCTTCCTAGTTGTCTAGTAGAAAAGCTGAAAACCTCAGTACTTTGATTTCTAACACACAGGCACCAGAAAAGGGACCTGCAGGTGCTACCAGGCCTCATTCTGCAGATAGGACAGGTAGCACCTTCAGCAAGAGCACCCCCCCCCACCAGCTTTGTTTCAGGACAGCAGACTGAGTTCCTAGTTCATGACTCCTATCTACTTCCCAGAAGAGAAAACTCTACCCACCCTGGTAAACCACTATCTCAGGAGGTCTCAGGTCCCTGTGGGGACCAGCTTTGTTTCAGGACAGCAGACTGAGTTCCTAGTTCATGACTCCTATCTACTTCCCAGAAGAGAAAACTCTACCCACCCTGGTAAACCACTATCTCAGGAGGTCTCAGGTCCCTGTGGGACGGAGACATTCTGGAAGCCCTGGAGCAAGACAGAGTCACAAAAGAGATTTCTTCATATAAGAAGGATTTCTATTTCTTGACACATTTTCCCCCAGCAGAAATTTCAGAGCTGAATAAGGAGGCATGAGTCTGACGCTGCAGCCTCCGGTATAGCTTGAATTGAATTCTACTGCAGGAAGTGTAAGGGGTGGTTTTTGTCTGAGAAGGAAATTTTAGTCTTTTTTCTAGTTGTTTCTCCAGACAGCAGGGAGGCTCCTGATCCAGAGACACATCTACTTCTCCACAGCTCTGCCCCATGCTATTTTTTTTTCCCTTAGCAAAGGAGAAGCAAAGCTACATTTAAAACTAACCATTGGTTTATTGGCACCGAGGAGGTTAATCGAGTCAGACTTTTTCCTTTCCTGATCAATACGTATTTGGTGTGTCTTGCTCATAGACAGCTACCCAATTACCTGCCTTCTAATCACAGCCTCCACAACCTTTAAAAATCTGGCTTGTTTCATTGATTCAGGCAACAGCTAAATTGACACGCGGTCTCTCACAGAACAGATTTAATCTGGTCTGTGCTTGATTAAAACACCTTGCTGAAACTGACGCCACATGTAATTTTCCTACCCTTTACAGAGTCCCCCAAAGCTACTCTAGTCTAACACATGACATAGGAAATTCTCAGCACTACAGACTCTCACAAGCCCTTGGAGACTTCTGTGATATAATTGTCCCTTAAAGAGCTAATTCCTGCTTGACAACAGGACAAATTTGCCCCAGAAGCACCTAATTGCTGGTTCTCACTTTCTTGAGATAAATTCCTACAAATAGAATTCCTGGGTCAAAAGGACATTACTCTAACACATCTGATGATTCCAATGTCTGTGAACAAAAAAGGCAAAAATAGAAATGTCACCAAAATATAATATGGGGGGGTCCATGTTGGTTTTGTAAATTAATTTAGGAAAAGAAAATTTTCTTCAGAATAACAGTGGGATACCATGGTGATAATCTCACAGAACCTTAAAATTCCTAGATCCTCAAGCATTTACATTAATATTTGTTTAACAAATTTCTCAGGGTGCGAAAAAAAATTTAATTAAAGTAGAACTGCACATTGAAACTCATTCATACAGAGTGATCACTTACACTGTCCTTGGAGATTAAATAATGAAGCTAAAGGCTTTCTAATTACCAAGGAAAAAAATTTCTGTCTATATCATTAGTTCTTCCCTCAACCTTGCAAAAGAAGAAAATGCAATTTAATGTGCTCTCAATGACAATTATAAACTTGTATGTAGAAATTAAAAATAAGTCCAATATTTAATAACATTTCATGCATTTATGATATGAATAATTTATAGACAAGTCATATTACATATGCAATAGAGGAACAACAACAGACTTGTCTAGTGCAGCGCGAACGAAGAACAAAGTAGCTTCACGTAAGATGCCTCAAGAGCCATGGGGAGAGTCCCTGTCACAATTCTTGCCTTGGCTCCACATTAAACCAGGTAGCTTAGAAAAACAGCCCAAGCCCAAAATCTTTCCCACAAATTTGCATGAATATAAGTTGTATTTTTTTTCAAACCAGAATAATGCTTCATAGTTTTGTTTAAATCTTGTTTACAGTCTTTATTATATTGTTTAATGTTGAGATATTAGAATTCAATACAGATAAAATACCCTAAGTTTTCCATATGAAAATAGAAAAGGTTATTTACGAAAAAAATTCAGTAGCTCTTTTCTATGAAAGTTGGTATTATACAATGAAACAGAGGCAGACACAGGGGCAACAGTTAAAGGAATACATCCAAACAATAAGGTGTGAAATCCTCAGATTTTCTCCCCCTACACCAATCTTACTGTTTTGAGATACACTAACCTAAATAGCTAATGTTGGTGTCTAGAACTTCACAGAGCAGAAAGAAAAGTAGGCAATCTTCAGATGGCTAGAGCAGACCTTTCTGGCCCTCTGCTGGGCAGCAAAAACCATTATCCTGGTCCGTTCAGTGGGATCCACAGGGCTTTTAATTTCACAGGACACAGCATGAAACTCGTTCTTGGATAGAACTGTCCAGCTGACATGCTGGCTCCACTCCTGTGCTCTTGGCAGTGGGAAGAATTCATTTCTCTTAAGAAAAGCTGTGTAGTGACAGCTAACACAGAAAGAAGGTATGCTTTTATCTCATTTAATCCCCTCAGAAATGTAACGAGGTTCGTAGTAATATTGTCTTTACCTCATAGGTGAGATAACAGTTACAGAAAGGGTAGGCTTGCAACTTCGTGATCTGAGATTCAGGCCCTGGGTGTCTAGAGCCAAGTTAAGTGTTCTTTTGATGATCATAGAAAACCTAGTAGGCTTAGTTTTGCTTGGGAGGTATTTCTAGCTTTTTAAGTTGGTAGTTTTAAAATGACAGTACAACTTCCACACATACATTTTGCCCATTTGTGTACAGTCTGATGATTTTGAGCTGTTCATAATCTTATAACTGTGCACAAGAAAGATAAATAGTTCTCTCCTTCTGAAAACTTTTCTTCTGGCCTACTGAAATTGATCACTTCATTCCTACCACAAACAAAATTTGATTGGGTTTTGTCATTGTTCTTATCTAGAATTTTATGGAAATGGATTCATAATTTTGTAGTTGATTGTATTTGACTTCATTCACTACACTTTTAAGACATGTTAATATTACTATGTGTATTAATATTTACATCTATTATGGTTGAATGTTTCATAGTATGATTTGCCACAAGTATTTGGCAAATATTGATAGTATGTACATTCTTGCTAGTTTCTACTGCTATAAATATTTTATGGATGCTTTATTATACATATTTACGTAGACACAGTACATGTTTTTCTTTTAAACCCTTATCCAAGGGTAAACTTGCTAAGTTGTGTAGTGTGTTTAACTGTATAAAATATTGCCAGACTTTTTTGTTAAATGATTTGCCATTATGTATTTATATTAGCAAGGTCTGAGAGTTCTAGTCGCTCTACATTCTTGCTAAATTTATACTGGCAATTTTTAAGCCAGTATTAACTTTTTTATATATTTAGCACAGGGCCTACAGGGTCTCACTATGTAGATGGAACTGGCAGTGATCCTGTTTTCAGCCTCCCAAGCACTGGGATTCCAGGCATGCACCACCATACCCAGGCTCAGTCTCCATCTCAGCGTGCCCTGGGGGTGGGGCTAGCACAGCCTAAGCAGGCTCTTTAATACACTGAGCTATCTGGCTGGCCCTAACTTTTAACTTGTATGTAACACAAATTATGCACAATAAGGTTCCATGTGACATTTTAGACATTACTTAATCTTTAAATTGGATTAAATATGCCTATCTCCACTTATTTATGATGAAAACATTAAAATCCTTTTTGCTAGCTTTCTGAAATACACAGTGCAAGGTTGTTCCCTCCAGTCTCCCCACTGTAGCACAGCACATGGAACTGCTTGTTCCTATTTACCTATGAACTTAGCACCCATCAATCAACATTTCCTCATGTGTTGCCATTGTCTACTTAACTTTCCCCATTCTTGTGGATGTGTGAAAGTACCCTAGTAAGGTTTTACTATTTATTAGCGATAGTTTTACCAGCGATATGCATACATGCATATAGGTATCCATATTCAATTATGGGGTACTAGTTGCCATGGCTGGGCTCAAATCTACAGTCCTCCTTCCTCAGCTTCCCAAGTACTGGGATCCTAGGCACGCGTCACCCACCATGCCTAGATGTGCTAATTTTGACGCAGCTTTCTTATACCATTAATGGCCACTTGTGCATTTTCTTTCATTTGGTACTTGTTCAAATCTTTCACCCATTCAAAAAATGAGCTATTTGTATTCCCATAACTGTGTCTGAGTCTCTTCTGGCTAGCTGGCCCTTTGGATCAAGTGGCTTCATCTGCTCTAGTTCCCTCCGCACTGTCTCATGTGATGGCTTTTTATACCTGCCCATGCTTTACTGTTGCTTTCTGTGGAATGTTTTGTCCAGTGGATCTTTTGTCTGGGATACCTGGAAACAGAAGCAGTTTGTGCTTTAATACAACACTAGAGTGAATAAACACAAGGAAGCCCACATGGAGGTGCTGCCTGGAACTGTTGAAAGCTGAGGACAAAGAGCAAATCTTGCAAGCAGCGAGAGAAAAATGACAACTACAGAGAGGCGAACAATGATCCAAGTAATGCCTGGCTTTTTATCAGAAATTAGAGAATCAGAAAATATCTTTAGGTGCCAAAAGATTTTTTTTTACAAAATGAAACTATAAATTCCATGTCCTGTGGATTTGCAAACATTCTACCCATGCACTTGGAGCAAGACCAGGCTGTCAAGACAGATGATGTGATGGCCTTTGAGAGATTTGCAGAGGTCAGTCCAGGGGGATGAGTGGAGTCTACAGGAAAGAAGCAGTGGCAGACCCCTACACTGCCTGCCACAGTTGTGGCATGAAGTCCCTCCTGGTGTTGGCTCAGAGCCAGACAGGTCCAATGCTCTACGGTGAAAATACATTCAGCAGTAGCTACATCCTACTGCCTCAAGGGGGTCCAAAGCGGGGACCCCATGTCTCTTGGTGAATACCTCTCTTTTTTGGGGATTTAGCAATGGCTGATCTCTCTGTGCTGCTGTCAATTTTCCAACCAGTTGGATTGAATCTCAGAGGTTAGGAGACAACCAACACCATTTTGGAATCAAATTTAAAAATGCCTTAAGAATCATCTTTTAACCTCCTAAACTATTTTCACCCAACAGTTCAATAAGACTTTCTTCTTGTGACTTCATGGTATAATAGAGACGGTTACATGGAGATCCAAACACATCGGATGTGTATGGCAGAGGCTCAGCAGAAACAGGTGGCACTCACCGGAAATAACCAGAGAGGAGTGGGATAGAGAGCCATTTACAAGGTGTTGGCCACATGTGACCTGTAGCCCAGAGATGGTGCACTTCCCCCGAGACTCGAAGAATGGGAGCACGACTTTGTAGGCATGGAGACGAAAGGAGAACAGGAGAGAGAGTGCCTGACAAGCTGTGTGGGAGCGGAGTCCATTACCGAGCTCCTGACAGAACTCCACAGTTTAGTCATAAGCACATGGCTCACAGGCATCTCCCACAAATAACTGGAGGAAAAAGTAGAGCAATTATGAGGGCATGTGAAGGGGAGGTTGAGAGCCTGTGAAATGTGGGGGCTTGTTATTGTCACCTGGGGAACCTCAGGGACAAGGAGGTCTGCAGTGTCAGACTCATGCCTTCCTGTTCAAGTCCTAGAGTCAAGAGTATTAGCTCTATGTGAGAGCATCTTCTAGAACCTCAGCCAATCCAGAGAAGTTTCCCTCATAACTTTGTACTTTAATTTTTATTTCTGCAAATAACACATAAATATATTCCTTTTATTTAAAATTTAAAAGAACAGAATAATGCTCTTCATTCTATTTTTGACTAGTGGCTTCAGACAATCTAGTAGGCTCCATTTTCTTCTTTATCCATTTGTTCACAATTGAATTTCTCCTAGCTTCCATCTTTCCTTGTGACAAGGGGACCAGCAGAGGACTTAGGTCCCTGCATGTCAATACTTCAGTTTTCCTCAGGGAACTGATTAATAATTTCTAGACCATTTTGACTTGCTTTTAGCTATTGCTTTCTGAAGGAGCAAAATAGACTGCATCATTCTTCTTGTCACAACCAAGTAAATGTCAAGATCTTTGTTTTGAAATACTAACTGACACTATCTTTCAAGACTGACGACACTTTTGAGCTATGAGTGGGAACACTGAGTCCTTGCCTCAATCCCCCAGGTTGGCGTGTACACCACGGGGCCTGCCTCTCCTGGAAAGAACACTTTTTTGAGAAGATGACTCCGAGGAACAACAAAGATAGTTTATCAAAGGGAAGCGTTTCCTGCTCATGAGGAACTGCAGTCAACTTTTCCTGGGTTTGTCGCAGCAACGCTGGCCTAGGGCTGGAAGATTACTGCCCAGGGCCAGGTCTGGGTTTAGGAGTTGGTGGCTGCAGACACGTGCAGTCTATTCAGTAGCATCTGAAAGAGCCGCTGACAAGGGGTTTGGTGCAGTGGAAGAATTTTCCTGCTGGTGCATCCTTCCTCTTAGGCCACTTTCACTCCAATCCATTTTCATCCCATTCTCAGCTTTCTGAGCTTCCTTTCCTCTGATACAGCCATGTAACTGTAGACTGAGAAGGAGGAAGCACTAATAGCTTTCTAGTCCAATGCCTTCCTCTATAAGGAAACTGAGGATCAAGAAGGTTACATCACTTGCTCAGCGTTACCTAGCTGGTAAGTAATATTTGCGATAGCTAATATTTGAGTATTTACCATGTTCAAAATACTATAAAAAATAACTATCATAGTAATTTAAAAATATCACAAATATGAGTAGGTACTTGAGGTAGGCAGGTTTGTGGGTGGTTTTTGTTATTGTTGTTCTTCTTATTATTATTTTGGTATACCAAATGGCTTATCCTGAAGTTTCCAAATATTCAACCCAGTGGTAATCTTGGAAAACAAACATCAACGCATGGTAGCAAAGGACTTTACAGTGTTCATTCTCCCACAAAACATCAATTTGTATAATTATTCACACTCAACATATTCCTCTTCAAGAACTGGGGAAACAAGGGGAGCATTTACAGCAGTTGAGTGTGACAAAGAAATAAGGAAAGATGCCCTGCACGGGGAGGAGGACAAGCTTCCACTAAGGTGCCTGTATCATCCCTCCCCATTCCAGGTAACTTATGTTATGGAAAGGAGAAGAAAATGAGCCATGAATTTTGTTATGGACCCTGACACTGTGTCTGTCCCTAAAAGTCAACACTAGGCAGGTCTCCTCAGCCCCAGATTCCAGGGCAGTACTCGTGGACTAACCCTTCTGGCTCACTCTACGTACCGATTGGGGTCTCGTGACTTTGAACTCCAGGCTTGCCTGGTGGAACTGATACCCAGGGCTGGCACCTCATCAGGTACAATCCATTGGACTGGGCTAGTCTCAGCTTCAGGCCTCTCTTGGCATCATACCAGCTGCCACTGACTCAGATTCCAGCCAGCTCCTGTTGCCCTAGGCTGGCCTCCTACAGCCTGAGACTCTGGGATGGAAAGTTTCGACTGAACCCCCTGGCCTGCCATATCAGTCTGGGTTCCACCACCCAAGGTTCTAGGCCTTCTTGGCAATCAGTCTGTAGCAAACACGGGATCTACACTGGCTCTAATGGCCTTGACCTCTGAGTCTGCCCCATTGCCAGGCCATTCCCAGCCTGTATGTGTATGCATATATGGACACATCACAATGGACCCTATCAATATATACAATTAACATCTCTAATTTACTAAAACACATACAAACATAAAATTCACTTGTGAGGCCAGCCAGTGGACTAAAGCACCTGCTTTGGCAGAGAAAAGAAGACAGAGTTTGATCTCCGGCTTGCCATACCATCCCCACCCATGGGGTGGTGCTGAGATGGCAACTGAGACTGTGCGTAGTAGCACATGCCTGTAATCCCAGTACTTGGGAAGCTGAAAACAGGAGAATCACTATAAGCCCAACCTACGTAGTGACACCCTGTACACTCTGTACAGTCTGTCTTAGATTCATAAAAATAAATGAAAAAATAAATAAATTCACTTGTAAAGTACATTGCCCAATTCAAAGTACTTTAATACCTTAATAATGTGATATAAATCATATACCTTTCAAAAGAAGATCATAGCCTTAGAAATAGCTACAATGATTTCTGAGGGAATATATTACATAAAAATATAAATTAAGACATTAAAACATAAAATTTGTAGGATAATGGAGTGAAAATATATAGAGTTGTGTGCAATCAAAGTTAGGTAGTTAACTGAAACTACTAGCTTGTGAAAGTTATTTTGTGTATGGCTCAGGGTAAATAGAAAGCAAAAGCTTGTCGCACACTCACAAAAGGCAGAAAAGGAATGAAAGCCTACTACTAGATCAAATCAGCTATTCACAAAGGGAAACAACAGAGGAAGCAAGGATCAAAGGATCTATAAAACAACCCCAAACAATTAGCAAAATAACCCTAAGTTCTTGCCTATTAATAATTATCTTGAATACAAATGAGTTAAATTCTCAAAGCAAAAAAGATTAGCAGAGGGGAAACAAAGACAGCAGCTCAGGAACACCTATCTCTCCACAGGCTGCGTACTGGAGGTTCTCTTCACATTTAAGGACATGGCAGGCTGAAGGAAAGGAGAAACACGTAGTCCCTGTGAATGGCAACCAAAAACCAAGAGAAAATATAAGTAGCCTTACTTATGTCAGGTAAAAAGAATTGTGTAAAAAGATAAAAGGTGCTATTAGTGATAGGAGTGATCAAGTCGCCAAGAGAATACCACAGTTACTAACAAATATGCCCCCAATGTGAAGTGCTTAAATACATAAAGCAAATTATAACTGATATGAAAGGAGAAACCTATTATAATACAATAATTATAGGAGAATTCAATGCTATACCTTCAACTATGAATCAGGGGTAGAAAAATCAGACGTAGACTACACCTAAGATCAAAAGAACCCAACAGACTTCCAGAATATTCCATCAACCAGCCACAGGAAACACAGTCTTTTCAAGTAACATGAAATATTTTCCAGGATAGATCATGAATTAGGTCACAACACAAGTCCTCACAATTTTTACAAAGACTTGAAATCATATCAAGTCTCCTTTCTATCACAATGATGCACTAATGAATAGGAAGAGAAACTTTGGAAAATTCATAAATGCATGAAAATTAAATTGTCTTGAACATTAGAGAAATTAAAAAGGAAAATTAAAATACATCTGGACACAAAATGGAAATAGAACATAATAAAACCTATGGGATAAAACAAAATTACTTTTAAGAGGAACACTTACAAAAATAAACACCTATATCAAACAAGCTAGAAGGACTTAAACAGCCCTTTTTGTATCTCAGGGAACAAGAAAAACAACTGAGTTCAAAGTTAGAAAAAAATTAAATTATAAAAATTACAGCAGAACAAAACAAGTAAAAGAGACACAAAAATGAGTTAAAAAAATCAATATAATTGAGAGTTTAAAATAAGACATTTTAGGGTCAGAGAGATCGCTCAGCATTGTAAAGGTCCTGCTTAGGCAAGTTTTGGCAAGCATGCAGGGCCTGTGGTTCAATCACTGGCACCAGCCACACCAGCCCTGCCTCCAGGGTAGGCTGAGCAGGCCACTTGCAAAAATAAATAAAATAAAATAAGACATTTTAAATAGATAAACAAAATTAAACCTTCAATTATTCTAGGGAGAAATAAGGCAGTTATGGCAACTGCCATGACAGATATGAAAAGGATCATAACATATTGAATAATGACATACTAATTTAATAATTGTGTGACCCAGAAAAAATGGATAAATTCCAAACGCATAAAATTTCTAACACTAAATGATGAACAAATAGCAAATATGAGACAACAAGAAAGAAGGTTGACTCAGTAATAAAAACTCTGCCATCAAAGAAAAGCGAAGTACTTGGAGGCCTGTTACATTCTATCAAACATTTTAAGAACTAATATCATTAACTTGTTAGTTCTTTGCAAAAATTACTTTCAAACTTTGTGTTTTGGGTTGGGAGCAGAATTATCCTGAGAACAAGGATACTAGTCTGAAAAGGAAAAGAAAAAACTTCAGGCCAATATCCCTGCTAAACAAAGATGCAAAAATTCTCCACTAAATATTATCAAATAAAATACATCAGCACATTAAAAAGAACATTCACCAATATTAAGTAGTATTTAGTCCAGGGACAAAGGATAGTTCTATATAGGCCAATCTATAAATGTGGTATGCTACATTAAAAGAAAATCTATGTGACCCAGAAACAGTCATAGATGTGAGAAAGCATTTCATATTTAATATCCTTTTACATTCATAAAGCCACTAGAGATATGCATACTAAAACAATGCTAGCTGGGTGTGGTGGCGCACACCTGTAATCCCAGCACTCAGGAGGCTGAGGCAGGAGGATTGGTGCAAGTTTGAGACCAGCCTGGGCTACAAAAGTGAGCTCAAGGCCAGCCTCAACTGCATAGTGAGACCCTGTCTCCAAAAGAAAAAAAAAAAAAAACAATGCTAAGCCTCCATCTTACTGCAGAAAGAATATCAACCATCAAGAAATCAAACAAAAATTCCATGTTTTGTTATCAGGTGTTGCTTTAATTTGCCCTTAACTACCCAGCAAAAAAGTTTAACCATAAGGCATAAAACGTACAGCTAGGTTAGTATGCTGAGCTGTAAAAGGCTTAAATCAACAGCTTTCATCATTGCCAGTTTTGCCAATAACCCATTGTGATTATGGAATACTGGACTACATATACAACTACTTTCTCTTAGTTCAATGAAAAGAATTTTTTTGTACCAATAATAATTAGAAAATTATCACATCTACACCCTGTGCTCTGTATAACTACTAAGAGGACAACAATATGCATTGTATCAAATACTGGAAATGTACTATTTACATGCTTTCAAACTGCCACATTGTTATTCTTTATTAAATGCAATAAAAAAGATAAAAAAACCAAGAAATCAAAAAATAAGTACTGATAAGGTTGGGTGGAACCCCACCTACACTGTTAGTGGGAATGCAAACTAGTGCAACCATTATGGAAATCAGCATGGAGCATTCTCAAAGAACTACAGTGAGAAATTCCACATGACCCAGCTTCTAGGTGTCTTCCTGAAAGAGCTTAGGACATCATATTATAGAGCTACATGCACACCAGTGTTTACAGCAGCATAAGCCATACCAGCAAAATCCTGGAGCTGACCTATATAACTAACAACAGATGACTGAATAAAGAAAAATGGTATCTATATGCAATGGAATACTACTCAGGTATAAGTAAGGACAAAATTGGGATACTTGTAAGAAAATGGATGAACCTGGAAAACAATGTTGAGTGAAATAAATCAGACACACAAGTTTGAATACCACATGGTATCTCTCACCTGAGTAAGGTGAAATACAACTAAGAAAAATAAAAGAAGGATGGAATGAGCCAAGGGATGGTCTCTTCCAGGTGGAAATGATCCGGGGACTCAAGGGGAAAAGTGAGAGGATGGGGAAATGGGTAGAGTGAAGATTTTCCAGGCAAAAGGCTCTAATAATTTCAATAAGGAGAAAGATTTATAGCATCTGACAAGAAATTGGAATATTATAATAACGTCAATGGATGTGAACATTATGTGCCATAAACCCGAACTAAGACTATCATGAATAAGAACAGGGAAAGAAGAACGACAGGAGGAGCAGACATCATGGTCAACAGTGAATATTTTCTTTGGAGATGGTGAAGAATGACATGAAGATGCCTAACTGGCCACTTCAGCACAACATAGCTCTCTGCGCCCCAGCCATAGCAACTGGTGAACAAAGAAATGAAAGCTGTCCAGCCTGGAGCAGAAGCTCAACTGTCCCTGTTTGTAGAGAATTGAAACTTGTATATAGATTACGCCTCATGACTCTACTATAGCATTTCCAGAATAAAAACATGCAGACCAGTGTTAGAGTATAAATGAACACACAAAAGCCAGGAGATTGTCTATATAGCAACAATGAACTAGCTAAAAAAGAAATTGGGAACATGACTCACTCACAAGAAGCCACAAAAATACTTAGGAATAAATTTAATTCTGGAAGTGAAAAACCTGTACGCTGACAACTACACAACATAAACACTGAAAAAGACAGAAATAAATGGAAAAATATCCCATGCAACAGTCCTGACATGGTTTGACCATGTGTCCATCCACCTGCAAAACGTTATGTACTAAAAGTTTGGTCCCTAGTTGACAGCACTGAGAAGTGACAAAATCTTTCAGAGCAGGGCCATTTAAGAGGTGGGCAATTGAGGCTGTTTCCCTCTACAGAGAGTTATTGTAGTTCTTGAGGGGCCCTGATTAATTCCGGCAAGAGCAAGTGGTTAGGGAGCAAGACCACCCCTCACACTGGCTGGTCTCTTTTCATTTTTCTTCCATATTGTAATGCAGCTAAGGGGCTGAACAGATGGGCCACGCAATTTTGGACTCTTGACCACCAAATTTTGAACTGTGAGATAACAAAATTTCTATAGATTTTTATTTATTTTTATGAATTCAGTACAGGGCCTACAGGATCTCACTACGTAGATCGGACTGGTAGTGATCTTCCTGTTCTCAGCCTCCCAAGCGCTGGGATTACAGGTGGGTGCCACTACACCCAGTCTCAGTTGCCATCTCTGTGTACCCTGGGGGCAGGGCTGGGCTGGCACAGCATGCTGGAGACCAAACCCCAGTCCCAGCATCTGCCTAAGCAGATTTTCTTTATAAAGTACTTAGCCTCAGGTAACCTATTATAACAACATAAAAGGATGCATACATCCTGTGTTTATGGATTGGAAGCATACTGCTAAAATATCTGTACTACCCCATACTCCAAATGATCTACAGATAAAATACAGTCCTTATCAGAAGAATTCCAAGGACAGAAACACAAAAAAAAATCCTAAAATTCATATGGAACTACAGAAGATTCCATATGGGAAAAATGTTCATGAGCAAAACCAATAAAACTGGGATTATCACATTTTCTAACCTCAAAATTTTCTACAAATATATAATAAAGTAGCATGGCACTGGAAGGAGAACAGCACACAGACCAAATCGAATATAGTACCAGGAAGTGGCCCATGAATCAACTAGTTTTCAACCCCAGTGCTAAGAACACACAATGGGGAAGTGACAGTCTCTTCAATAAATGATGCTGAGATAACTGGACAGCCACACGCAGGCTAGAATTAGACCTTTGTATCGCACCATATAAAAAAGTCAAATCAAAAAAACTACAGATGTAAACATAAGATCTGGAACTGTGAAATACAAGAAAGCGTGGTGGAGGGAAAGCTCTGTAACATGCCTAAGCAGTATCTTTTATGAACCTCAAAGCAAGGCAACAAAGCAAAGGCAGACCAAAGGGAGTTATACCTAACTACAAAGCAAAGGAAACAATCACCAGGTCAACAGGATAGCCGATGGAATGGAAGAAAATATGTGCAACCATATATTTGACAAGTGGCAAACATTTGGAATAGAGAAGATCTCAATTGTAAGACAATAAATATCCTTGTTTTTAAAAACACATAAAAGACCTAACTAGAAATTTCTCATGTTGCTAACAGGTATATATATATATATATATATATATATATATATATATATATATATTACTCAATGTCCCTAATTAGTGAAAATAAAAACCATAATGGTCCATCATCTCATGCCTATTAGTGGCTATTACTAAGAAAATAACGGATAAATTTCACTGGAGATGAGAATAAAAGGGAACCTGGTATAACAGATACAGATATACATTAGTATGGAAAACAGAATGGAGGTTTCTCGGAAAATTTAAAACAGAACTATTGTATGAATAAGCAACCCTATTAGTGGATCTGCACCGGGAGAAATTAAAGCATTGTGTTAAGGAGACCTCTGCCCTCTGCTATTCATGCAGCACTGTTCACAATAGCGAATTTATAGAAGCAGCCTAAATCAGCAGGTAGATGACTGAGCAATGCAGGACACACACACAGTGAGATGCTATTCAGTATTTCAAAGGAAGGGAGGATGCTGGGGGAATGGGAAAGCAGGAAGTGAGGGAGGAAGAATGATTAACATGTGAGGCCCATCTATGTCTCAGTTCCCAAAGATGAATGTAATTATTTTCTATCAAAAGCACAAGCCATTGAAAAAGAAACTAAAAAATAAATAAAAGGAGGAAATACTGTCACTTACAACAACGTGGATAAACCTGGAGGCAGTGGTTCTCAACCTTTCTAATGCCATGACCCCACAATACAGTTCCTCATGTTGCGGTGACCTCAAACCAAAAAATAATTTGGGTGGCTACTTCAAAACTGTAATTTTGCTACAGTTATGATTTGGAATGTAAATACCTGATATGCATTATGTATTCTCATTGCTACAAATCAAACATAATGTAAACATAGTGATTAATCACAAAACAATATTTAATTATATATTGAGAAATATTTATTACTAATTCCAATAAATAACATTTCACCATGGCATAGCATGGGTTTAAATATGTATTTTCTGATGGTTTTAGGTGGTCCCCGCCAGGGTCGCAACCCACAGGTTGAGAACCGCTGATACGGCAATGTGGACCTGAGAGAAGCCAAGCACAGAAAGACAAATAGGACAGGATCTAAAAGGACTGATGCCAGTGGGGAGCGGAAAGGGCCGGGGAAAGAGGTGCAGATATGCCGTGCACCGGACCTGTTAGCCCAGGGAGTACGGACTAAGAACAGTATCAGCAAGAATGGAAAGGGGACAGCAACAAGAGGGGGAACAAAGAAGCTGCGGGGTTGACACCTGCCACCTCCCCAAGGTGACGGTAAGATGCATGTACTGCAAACATGGACCTGTAGGCTTTAAAAATAAAATGCTCCACCTCATGATTAGAGAACAGAAACAATCTCCAGGAGTTGCGGTAGAGCCCTGAGGTTGGGAGGAGCTGTTTAAGGGAGACAAACTTCCAGTTAGGAACAATAACTTCAAGAAGTCTACTGAATTATAAGTGAATAATGATACATTCTGTTCTTGAAAATCCCTGAGATTATTAGTATTCTCACCATCACAAAAATAAATATGTGAGGCACTGCTTGTTAATTTCACAGTGTATGTGTATTTCAAAGCATGTTATTTGCTTGTTTTTTTTTTTTTTTTTTCATTTTGCGTATTTGGAACAGAGTCTCACTACACAGCTCAGACTCATAATGATCCTCCTGGCACTGAGATTACAGGTGAGCACCACCACACCTGGACTCGTTGCTGGCATGGAGTGTCCCAGGGGTGGGGCTTGTGCAGCATGAAGATTTCGGGTCATATGCTGGTCTCTGCGCTTGCCTAAGCAGGCACGTAGTCCACTGAGCTATCTCACTGGCTCAGAAACATTTTATGTGCTAAATATATACAATTTTTATTTGTCCTTTTTTTTTTTCAAGATTTAAACATATTTAGTTTTGTTTGGGGAAGAAATATTGTATTTGTAGGCTTTGTCATTATTTTAAAAAGAAAATATACTATCTGGTTATTGCTGTAAAGGTACTTTGTAGGTTTAATTGAAGTCTTTAATCAGTTGGCTTTAGTAATATAGATTATGCTTGATGACCTTGACGGAGCCCTCAGTTCCACACTCAGGATAGCAGATGCTCATACCATACATTCCTAATTTAAATACTTACTATAGCATAACAACAAGTTCACCCTGTATCCTAGTAGCTGTGCTGTGGAAACACAGGAAGCAGTCTTGGTATTCAACCACCTGGCACCACCAATGGCATGCTGTATTCATAAGTGTTAAAATGTCCACAGCTAAGTTTTCTCTGTTACATGCTATGTTATATTTTTGAGTACTTATGGTTTTATTCAATGTTTTCTTTTCAATTTTTTTCTTGTAGAATTAGCCCATTTCAGTAGAAGGCATGTGAAAATCAGATTTTACAACTTTGGAAAGAGGTTGAAAGTGAGTCATTAGGTTACTTGGCTACTGAGAATGACCTGGATCACATGAGCCAAAGAAGTTGTGACCATGAGATGGGGCAAGATATGACAGAGAAGTAAAGAATGAAGACCATTCAGAGGAGGAAAAACACAGTAAGGTAAATAAAAACTTGACAAGTCAGAATGCTACAAAATGGTTGTGTATATAATTCAACCCTAGGTTGGAAGATGTTATGTTCTTGCTGGTGTTGGGGAAACACACACACATATTGGACAGAATACCAACTCTGCAATTCAAGGTTGGAGATCGTTATGGACGATATGCTACAAGATGTTGTGCAATGCACTACTGATGTAATGCAAATAAAATATTCAATATGCACCAGAAATAATGCTCAAAAGTTATTTATCCTGACACCTTGTTATCCAAGCTAAAAGCCTTTAAACAGGACCATAACGTTCTAATCATTAGGATTTAAAGGATTTATAGAGGAATATCAGATATGACATTGAGATTTTTAGAGCAATAATGACACTCAAGAGATTTAGTCTCCTTCACAACTGCCTACGTCCTGACGACAAAAAGACCTGTCAAGAAAGAAAGGAACTCCAATAACGTGGCTGCTATTCACTTATTTGTTAAAAGCTTTGTTTTGAACCATCCAGCTATGTATGCACCAGCCAAACACAGGAGAAGTAACAAACAACTTACATCATTTTTGGTTGTTGTAGATTTCAGCAATATATACCAAACAAATCTGCCAAATATGATATAAAAATATATTCTCTGAGATATACAAAGACATTTCACACCTTGAATGTAGAAATTTATCCTGGATCCCAGCTGCTTGCTCTTTATTTGTGCAGTAATAACTGTGGAATGCTGCGAATAGACTTGTACCTATTTCAAAAAGTAACCCGAATGACACACCCACAATTGCTCCACCAGTTATCTGTTGATGTCACATTTGCTAAAAGAACAAGACCAGCACAGGAACAGCTTGAAACAACAAAAGAGCGATTCTAGATAAAAGAACTGCAAGCTCCCCATCGATAAATGCATGGTACAATCTTTGGATTTTAAAAAGACTTAACATTGGCCTTGTGCACGGTAAAGAAAAACTAGGATGGATACTGGTTGCACCATGAAGATAAGATTGATAGTGAAGCTAAGTGTGGTGGTGAGCTCCTGTAATCCCAAAGGATAGGGCAAGGAAGGAAGGAAAAGAAAGGAAAAAAAAAACAGGGAAAAAAAGGAAAAAAGGTTTTTGTAAGTCAGGGGAGGAACTGCAGGGAGGAGTGGGCATTGGGGAAAAAAGAATCAAGATATCCGAGGTACACATACCAATGCCCTATAACGAAGGTGATCATTATGGATATCTAAAGTGTACCAATAAATTTTTTAAATTACTCATAAGAACTCAGACAATTACACATAAAAATGAATTCTTGTGAGATGATCTTTTTATGGCTTTGAACATATCAGTGAATTTTTTTTAATCAGAATGAAATTTACATCCATTCGCCTTCAATTTATTTTTAAAAACCTGATAGCTAGAAGGTCCTATAATGGAATTCATTCGTGTCCTGTATCTTATTTTTGATCCATTGTGTACTCTAACAACATTATCCAGAAATGACTACTTTACACCTGCCTAAATATTATTATTAAATGAAGTGAGAAAATTATTCAAAAGTGTTTAGGAACTATTGGTTGATACATAACCACTTCAAAAGGTAGGCATTAATTCTGAAATATAAAGCCCAGATCATTAAAATTCGATCTTGATTAAAAAACAAATCCCAGTACTCAGGAGGCTGAGGCAGGAGGATCCTGTGAGTTCAAGGTCAGCACATGGTACCTAATGGGTTCGAGGTCAGCCTAATGTGGTTGGACTACACAACAAGGCCCTATCTCAAAATCAAGAAGTTAACTTTGAATCCCTAACACAAACGAAGCCAGAAATAGTCCCATTTTACAATGAAAGAAAACATAGCACATGCTGTTGTGAGCTATGGTGCACTACGATGGCACTGGAAACAGAAAGCATTAGCCAAAGGCTGTGTTTTGCTCGATTCTGAACATGTCAGGCATAAATCACGCATGAAGAAAATAGCAAAAACAAAATACCATGGAGAACCTTTCTTCAGAGGCTTCAGAATGGAACTGACAAGAGATCAATTACAGAGGAAGAACAATGCACATTTTCCCAAAGAACTCTGCAGAATAATTTGGGAGCAAACGGGTGAACAGACAAGTGAGACATCACAAGAATCTCCCTCCTAAGAAAACAGGAAGATAAGCAAGACATCAAGTGGGTCCTATGTACATCGTGTAACAGGAAGCTCCTAATGAAACAGGCAGACAAGGGAGGTGGCAAGTTTGGCCTGCAAAGAGACAGGAAGGCGAAGCATACGTGCCGTCAGTGTGTGCGAGGCACATATGGAACATGCTGTTGTCATGTGTGAGGACTGTCTGCGGTGTGGTAACTGCAGCCAAGATTATTTCTGTGGTAGAGTTTTGAGTTTTGTATTTTCATGTAACTCACATAGTATTTTTATTATTTTTTAGATTTTGTAAGCAAATAAACAGTTGATATTAAAATTCTTTTTTTCTTTTTTTTTTTTTTTTTACCAGGAATTGAACTCAGGACCACACACTTGCCCAGCAAGCACTGTGTCCCTGAGATACAAGCCTGGCCTGAAAACATTTCTCCTAAATGCTTAGTACATATTAAGTTTAATATTTTATTTTGTTGACTTTATTTTATGAAGTATACTTTGACTATAATAAAACTCAAAATTAAAATAATTTATCAGTAGAAATACATCTCAAAAATAAATGTGGGTGTTATGCACCCTTTGTAATGCTCCTTTAAAAAAATTTGCTGTGACAGCCAAGGGGTCAGGATTCAGATGCAGGAGGAGAGACAAGAGAAAGCCCAGCTGTGAGCAGCACCCATGTCTTTGGATTGCCTGACCAGCCACCATAAATGTACAAGCCAGTTTCGGCGAACAATCTCTCCGTGTCCCCTACTGGTGCCAGTTCTGGAAAGAAACCCTGAAAGACACTACTGCTGCCATTATACTCCTTTTATAGACAAGGTAAACTAACATGTCCAAGTCAGACAGAGTCAGGATTCAAAGTTAACATCCTGAGTCCAAATCTTGGGTCTTGCCTCTGCTACGTCTCTGGACCTTAAATCATTTTCTTGCTCGCAGCCCAGTGCTTCTCAAAAAAACAGTGCTTTATGAGTTCCCCATTAGTAACAGCAAATATGGGCAGCAACTATAAGCAGAACTGCTGAAGAGAGCCAGCCGTAGCCTCCTCTGCCCTCTAGCAGGAGCTGGGGCACACCCAGCACGGGGAGATGCCGAGTTTCAGTTCATGGCTTGGACAATTACAGGGTACTGAGGAGCTTGGATCTATGAAGACAGACTATGAGTAAATGGAAAATGGAAGATGTTCATCACATAAATGTGACCAGGAAGTCCAGAGGATGCTGTACTTGTCCTCTGTGGAAGAAATTAACCCTGCCAAATAAATATGAATGGGAAGTAGAAACAAAATAATAAAAAAATACTTTTAAGGGCCCGGCGGGATGGCTCAGTGGTCTAAAGCGCCTGCTTGGGAAAGCTTGGGTGGCTTCAGGGGCCTCGGTTCGATCCCCAGCACCACATGCTGCGCCAGCCCTGCCCTCGGGGTGGGCTGAGCCGGCCATAAAAATGAGTGAATAAACAAACAAAGGTTCTGAAACAAGAAAAATAAATAAATAAATAAATAAAATAAAATAAAAATACTTTTAATTACACTCAATAGAATTGTATAAGGCCTGCCTGTTGTCAATACTATTCACACCAGCTGTAATGTTTCCAGGAATTTACAGCTCTAGAAGTTAGATGCCGTCCTTCTCTGGTCAGCATCGCACATTGACATTTGCAGGTTCTTTCTAGTTTAGGTGGCCAGAGTTGTAAACCTAGATACCCACACCTTTCCTTGAGATGTTTTACCTTGCAAATGACCCCTGTGAGTATAAAAGAAAAAAAGTGCAAAAATGTATTTATCCCTTCTACTTCCAGGAAACTATTAGGTTCCACAAATTCACCAGTCAGCTTCCCAACCTTCACTACATTTTAAGCCTGCAAGTTTCCAGCATTTTTCTGTGGTTCCCAACCATGAAATTGGTGCTTTTCTGCCCTGTGAGAATTTGTACCCAGTGACCTGAACGCAGATTGTTTTCACTGTGTTCCATGTGGAAGTAAGAGAATGGGAGTTGTCATTTTCAGCCTTCCCACACCTGTTCCAACTCCTGTGAGAGGAGATTTTTGTTTATTTCTGTCCAAATAAAGAAAAGGAATAAAGGCTACTTTTGCCCGGGATCTACGACTTCAAATACAATTTACCTGTGGTTGTACTTCATATATTTCAACTTCATCTCCTTCAACATTTGCCCTTTCCTTTCTTTGCTCCTTCTGTCTCCCTTTCATTTTAAATTTATGATTAAAAATGAGATTAAAATACAAGACCCAAAAATATGACAAAATTTACTCTTATTCTCAGTGCATGATTCATTAGTGTTAAGTAGGCCACACTGTTTCTAGACAAATCCCCAAAACTTTTCACCTTGCAAGTTATGAAAGAACTCTTCCTTTCCTCTCTCCTCGAAGCCACTGGCAAAGCACACTCTTTATTCTGTTTCTCTAAATTATACCAACTATTTACCAAGGTTCACCCATATTGTAGCCTGTATCAGAACTTTATTCTTTAAGGTGGAATTCTATCCCACTGTATGCCTTTAAAACATTTGGTTCACCCATTCCTGTCAACAGATATTGGATTATCTTCATCCAATCAATTATCGTGAATATGCTATAATAAACATGAGAGTGAAAACATCTCTTTGAGATCTTGTTTTGAATAGTATGAATATACATGGAAGTAAAATCACTGGATCATATGCAGCTAATATAGTTTTTGTATAACTGCCATAATGTCCTCCTCAGTAGTTGCCCGTTTTAATTCCCCTGGCCCAAGCACTAGTGTTCCCACTTCTCGATGTCCTCCAGCTTTCTCCTCAGCACAACCTTCCATCCTAATGCAGGAAGTTACATGTCTTTTGCTCTATGCCAAGCACACTGTCTCCCCTTTTCTATGGTGATGTGCCCTTTCCAGGATGTGCCTTTCTTCTCTGGTCAGCTAATGGTCAAATGTAGAAACAGTGAATCTGTCAGACCTCATGGTGGACTAGTGATCTCAAACCTTCTATGCATATTTAAATTTCTTAGTTCCTTTTGTTCACAAAAGACAAAGAAAAAAAATGGCAAAACAAATGTTAAACCTCATAGAATACAAAATAAGTTTCCATTAACTCAGTTGGAAAGAGCCAGTGTATAGAGCCATGTAGTTGGAAAACACCTTTTTGCATTTCAATAATATGCCACTTACAGATATAACCAGAAAAAAATTCATTTGGGTTAAATGAATAGGACAGGACATCTAACTAAAAGGTTGCAGTACATAAAAGGCATGGATTCAGTAGAAAATGACAGTGATTCTTCTGCTTGTTACTGGGCAGGAGCTCAAAAATGTGGAAGAGAAATGCAGTGCTCAGGGCCATATATGTGTTCATATCCAATCATCCTGCAGCAATTCCACTACATTCTTCCAAATTGCCTTCTTTCTGATAAGACTGCACAACTGCTTTCATGGGTACTTTTGTGACATTTCCCTGTTGGCAGTCACTGTCATGTGATTTTACGTTTTTCTCCCTTGATTCAGGTGTAGGTTGGAGGCAAGATTGCAATGAGTGACATGTACGCTCGAGACAGAAATATTTGACAGCCACCAGAGAATCCATAACTCTTGGCTCTTGAACAGAGGCACTCCCCATTTTTTCCTCTTCATTTTCTCTCTTCCAGTTTGTGAAACAACCAATCATCGCGAGGGGCTCACAATCACTACAGAGACATCAAAATGAACGCGTCTGTATAGCCGACCTAGAATCACCTTGAATGAACCTCACCTCACACTTTCTAGTCTGAGAGATGAGGACATTGTCAGGAGACCACAGCAATTCTGGGAGAAAAGGGTGCAGCAATAACATGTGTGGAGTTAGAACTTAGGTTAGCAGGGCTGGCTCGGTCTAACCCACAAGGGCGTTCTGAACATGCAGCTTCAAGACTGTCCTGAGAACTGACACACTCACTGGGTCCCCAGGTACGGCAGACCTGGCTGGTAGCATGAGAGGAGGCTGTCGAGAGTCCTGGTTGGTGGGCCACACCACTCCACAGAACAGTCCTTTCTGTCCTCTCCCAGATTCCCCGAGGAGGAAGCCACTGCCTCTCAATCTTCTTCACATAGCCTTAGGACTCTGACTTTCCCTCCTCCTTTCCTACCTTAATCCTCACATCTTTTATTACAGCAAGTTTGAGGGATAATTTGCATATATAAAATTCACTTTTGAGATGCAGATTAAAGATTCTGAAAGAGCGTGCGCAGCCGAGTAACCTCCGCAGTAATCAAGATGTGGAGCATGTCTATCACCCTACCAAGTTCCCTCCCCTTCCCTTGCGTAGGCATCTCAACCCACTCCCAGGCCCTGGCAAACACTGATTTATTTTTCCCCTCCTGGAATTTTCCTTTTTCCAGATTTCCTTTAAATAGAGCCATACAGTGCGTAACACTTTGGATCTGGCTCCCTTTAGCTAACATAATGATTTTACACTTCATTCATGCTATTGCCTCTGTATTTTTTCTCTTATTCCTAAGTGGCTTTCCATTGCATAGATATTTCACACCTTGTTTAAGTTTTTACCATTAATGAGTATTTGGGTTCTTTTCAGTTTGGGGAGACTGTAACTCAGACTGCTGTGTAGGTCTGCTTGTGGAGTGCACTTAGCTATTTTTATCGGATAATACCTAGGAAAGGGGCTGCAGCACCATATGACAAGTGTGAAGTTTATAAAACCTTGCTACTTGACTTCTCAAATAGCTCTACCATTTTAAGATTCCCGCAAGCAAAGTAAAACAGTCCTGTTTGCTTCATGTCCTTGCCAACATCTGATATTATCCATTGAAAACAGTTGCGCCATCCCAGGGAGTATACAAAGGTATCCTATGGGCTTAAGTCTGCATAGGTGAAGGTGATGGTGTACAATCTTCACAGTCACATGACAGGTCAGTGGTGCCCCGCCTATAGCTCCCAGGCAGCATGTCCACTAGGCTGGATGACCCCACACTGTCACCTAGGGTTAGGCTTTGAGAAAGAAACCATGACATTTCAGGACATGGGATTACACATAAAAACTGAAACACTGACCCCAGAATACTAGATACTGTCCCAATTTGTGATATGCAGGTTACTCTTTCTGCACATCCTCCTCTCTGCCTATTGCAGAGGTGATTTCAGGCCTCCTACCTAGCCCAGCTCATAGCCCTCAGGTACTTCCTTCCACTTTCAAGTCACTCATCCTCAAGCCACTCCCTTCATGAATTAATAAAACCCACATTTAGCCCTGGGTCAGGGCCTTTGTTCTGACTAGTGATTATTCTGATTGGACTTAGGTCCCCCCTTGGTACCTCAAACTATGACTATGCCTTAGTATCTTTATTCTCACTGTGAACTGCATTGAAGAGATAGACTGGAATTATTGGAACTCCAATAACTTTCTCTGAGATTATAAATGTGGACTCCTCCAGACTATGATGAGGTCCAAAAGGGCTTTCTATACCTCTCTTCTCGCCTCTCCTTTTCTTCTCTTTAATCTTGGAAAACATTACTTTTGAGAATATACTGTTACCTGCAATAGTTATAAGTCTCTGGCACCTTAAGAATTTTTTAAACATTTTAATTCATTTAGTGGCTAGCTCCTTAGGAGAAAAAAAGGTAATGTTATTTTATTGTAACTGCCTTGTATACAGTAAGTGCTCAATAGTTACTTACATTTCTTCTGGACTTTTTGAGTAAACTTCTAGCTTTTAAAATTTTTTGAATGGATACACAAAATCACAAAGCTTCTACATGTTAATAGAGTGCCATATGATGTTTCATTGCATGTGTACCTATCACTTCAAATATCAAGCATTTCTTCATGCAATAACATTCAAAATCTAGCAATTTGAGACACAGTACAAAATCACTGTCTACAGTCATCATTGTGGAATAGTGCTCTAAAGCTTTCCAATTCTAGGAGATGGCAGCACACAACTTCTGTGTGTTCAGAGGTGTCTTCCCTTCTGTGTTCTGGGGCCAGGAGGAAGTCACCAACCACTGTGTGAAATGGGAGGGGAGAGGATCTGAGAGTGGTGAGAAAGGAGAGACGAGGTGGAGTATCAGGGGAGAGGGGAGGAAAGAGAGAATTACCAGGGACCTTCACCAAATTGCAAACCAAGCCAATTCTCCACATCTATAACATTCTTTTCCTGAGTAGAAGAGACAGGAATATTTCATGTACTTAACTGACAGAAATCCTTAAGTAAAAAATATTCTTGCAACAAGAGTCAAAATAATAACTGATCACCTTTTGATATATCCACTTTATGAACTCTAGATTCTGGGGACAAAAGCTAAGGCCTTGTGTATATCTTTTTATTTTGAGTTTTACGCATCAGATTTATTTGGAGAAAACAAAAAACTCACAACCCAAAGGATGGGATTTTACATCTCAAGACATCTTCCAGGTAGTAAGTAGGTCTACAGCTGACAAGTCATTTTCACAGAAGATATATTTGTACAAATTTTACATGCATCCCGGAGTGGGACAAAAAACAACTCTTGCTTCTATGTAGTTGGGGCAAGGAAGGGGAGTGGAACAAAATAGCTTTTCTGCCTTGCGTATGTTAAATAAGCTTCATGCCCCTGAGCTGCATCCCCAGCCCTCCAGTCCATTCCTAATATAGTGACATTGTCTTCTTTTCTCACTTACATCATGCTGAATCCATATAGCATTCAACCCAACTTTTACGATATTTGTAGATATAAAAACGGTGCTCTGGCAATGAATTAGAAATGCTTCACTGAGTTTTAGAAAGCATTCTCTTCAAAAAATGGAAATCAATTTCTAGCGTAACACGTAGCACTCTCAAACATAAGGCAGATTCAATCTAAGTGACAGAACCCTGCCTGAAACAACAAGCCTGAGTGCACTCAATTTCAATAGTGTTGCAATTACTAGCTAAACTTGCTAAAGGAAGTTCTTGCAAGAAGGCTGCTTTGGAATTCCTAGGCCCACAGGGCAATGAGACTCACATATGAAGCTAGTGTCATTAACTGTCCTCGTAGTTCACTAGGATCTAATATCAATGATTGAGGGATTAGCAAAGACATGAGGTTCACCAGGCCCAGGACCATGCACCTCTTCCAACATGGTCTAAGAGTCTCTTCTGTTGTGTCAAGTTCTGCTCCTAGACCTCTGTGTGTCAAGGGCACTCGTGTTACCTTTATCCTGAGACTCTAGGTTCATGTACAAAAAATCCTCAGCTTCTGTGCTTGATCACTGTTCAGTTTTTAATGGAATCTTTCCATAATTGCTAGGAACGCTCTGCTACCCATCACTGTGACATGCAGGAGCGTCCCTTTGGCCTGGGTTGGCCACAGCTGGGCCCTCATGAAATCAGAGTTTTGAGTTTGGGTCAAACTCATTTATGCCTCTGTAAATGTCTTGCTCTAAGATGATGCATGTTTTAAAAACAACTAAAGGTGGAGCAAATGCAATGGATCTTTAGAGGAAAGAGTTCCCAGGATAATGAAAACCAATGGGATAATATGAATGTGGACGTGACCTTCAGAAATGGCTCAGGTGGTTTATCATATTAGTCACAGACTTGGGAGGACAGTAGGAAAATGTGACACACACATTAGAGCACAGGAAGATTTTTTCTGAGTCACATAACTTTAGATGGAGATGACCTGTCATTTCTCTTAGCTTTGTTTAATGGTGTCAGTGATGTCAGAGCCTACTTAATGGTGGCGCTTAAGCTTTCTGATGGTGACAAGACAGCCACAAACGTTTCTCTGGACTTGTTTGCTAGACCTCAGCAACAAGCCAAAAGGTCAGGACCAAATCATTTATCATCTTCTATTAAAATCCCAACTGGATGGGGACCTCGGAGCATTGATTGCTCCTTCTGTCTCCTGTGTCATCAATCTGTTACTTGCAAATGGCTCTTTTCCATTAACATTTAGACATGCTCAATCTTCTTCTGTCCTAAATTTTAAAAGCCTCCCCCAACTCTTTTTTTCACCGTGGATTTCTTATACTTGCTGTCTTCAATGCCTTATCTCATTCAATCCTCCAACCAAACTCAGCCTGACATGCCACTCCACAAGAACTACTCTCCACTATAAGTGGCCTCATGTCTCTGAATCTAAGTTTCTTGACCTCCTGACAACTTTGGGGTTCTGGTTATTCCATCTGCCCCAGGATTCCTCCAGGATGAGACAGGAGCTAATGGGTTGAGGAAGCAGCTCCCTATGGCCCTGCTGATAAGGGCTGGGTAAAGGCTGTGAGGATTCTGGATCACAGGGCGCACATTTCTCTTTTAAAATTCTCCCACGTGAGTGCTGGGAATATAAAAGCATGCTGCCTGCTGTGGGAAGAGCAAACACTAGGTCTGCAGCACCCGCTCCATCCCTCCTCCTCAAAACTCACCCAGTGAGGTAAGGGTTAGAAGACAGCTCCTAAGCAACATGCAGAAGCACGGGCATCATGCGTCCCTCTGCATCTCTGCTAAGTTTATCTGCTATTACATGCAAATTGTAAGCGCATATTTTCCTAATGGACGGAACCGAGCAGGTTAGCCATCATTTCTGTTTTCCCCTCTGTCTTTATTCTGATGTCCTTCCTCCACACCACCCACTGTCAGGTTCCTGAAGGTTTATAAATAGCCTTAACCTCTGATTCACAGATTATGCCTTCACCCTGGCTGACACATTTATTGTACTGTGACATAGGAGCCATGACTTCTATCCAAATAGCTGTGGTGCCTGTATAATTACACTCTTGAATTTGCTCCCTTTACAGTTTTCTGCTTTTATTTAGGCATGGAGATGTATGAGCCACACACACTGTTCTCCATGACCTCGACCTTGTTTTCTTCCAGGTACTTCAGCTAGCATTTTGCAGCTGGGCCTTTTCAGTTCTGATGCTCACTGTCCTGCTGGTGACCAGAGCGCTACTGTCCAACAGTTCTCTATGCTAAAGGGCCCCCTTTGCACACAGGGGTGCTTAATAAACGTTTTGGTTGTATGTCAAGCCCATCTTCACTCCCACAACCTTCACTTTCATTTCCTTAGTCTCCTTTCTAGGACTACCCAAAGCATGCGTGCTTCCTGGATGGGTAGCACTGTATGAGGCAAACTTGTAGATGAGGACAACTTCACATGGCCACTGAGGTCAGTCTCCTCAGAGTACCGCCTCTTTTCTTTTACAGTAAAGGGAATTACTTTTACTCATTAAAACAACAAAGAACCTGAGGTTCTCACAGTGGTTTGCAGGGCCTATTTCCCTCTGCACAAGCTTCCCCTTGGCTGAACCCTCTCTGGCAGCTCAGCTCCCAGCCTGACAGGCTCACCCCTGTCCAGCATCTTAGTTCTCTCATCAGTTCCCACTGGGCTGTATCTACTGCTTGATGTGGCCAGAGCCCCTACAGCCTGGCCATGTGGTCCCAGAATTCCTGATGCCAAATTCTTGCTCTGTTCTTTCACTCATAGCAAAGGATATCACTTATCTACAAGGGAACCTCCTTTTATTGGCATATGTTCATGGCACATAATAATTGCATTATATATTATATAATACTGTCTATTATATAATTACATTATTCCAATATATGTATTTTTTTACTTTCCCTTCCCACCCTGTGTAACTCACTAGGTCTATCGCCTGTTGTCCACCTCCTCGTGCCTCTCCACGAAGGTGGAGTCTGTGCCTCCTTGCTACGTGCAGTACACTGTGGGCACTCGATTTACTTTTTATTATATGAATAAGCAAATAAGGGGGAGAAACTACACAAAAGTGAAAATGCACTAATTATGAGTACTATGGTAAGTCTTTCTCCGGTGCATTGTAAGCTTTATGATAATTACAAGCATTGTGTCTTTCTTGGATGAAATGTCTCTGGCTCCATTTGCTTGCTCTCAAAGCTGAAAGGAAATGGATCCTCTCTGCGAAGGTGTCAACAGGTTCCTTGGCTAGGAACCACAAAGTCGGCTGAGGACTGCGGGTCAGGTAGGTTGGGAAGGGGAGCAGGGGGCCCCCAGATGGAAAAGTCCCCTGGAGTGGGGTGGACTCAGGAGGGAGGGAAGGGAAAGCAGCGGGGACACCTGCAGGACTAACGTCCGCTGGCTAATGGAAGCCACCAATCCCAGATGCTTTAAAAGATCCCAAGCTACCAAGGTGGCTGCTGCTGAGGCTTGAGGGGTGTGAGCTTCAGGGCTTCGACAACAGTCAGCAAAGGAGGCTGGGACAGCTGGTGAATGGCGCAAGTCCAGGAATGGCTACCACAGGACAGAGGAGCCTTCCTTTACAGTGCTGCTCTGAGACAGGAGGGGAAGCGGCTGGAGACGCCATGGCGCCTCCTAGAGGGGACCTGTGCTATAGCACGTAGGCGACATACATAGGTGGCCCTCTGCCCTCACCACTGTCCTGGCAGGCGAGGCCTCCTCACCTTAAGAATTTTCAAAACCGAGGTTAGGAGTAATAGACTGGGCGAAGCTTCCTGGTGCAGCCTCTGGTCAGGGATCAGGAGGGGTCAGAACGGTAGATACCGCGAGCCTCAGAGCGCCGAGCGAGTGGGGGCAGTGCGTGGGCAGAGGGCACTGGAAAGGGCAGCTGAGGCCAAGAGTGGCACGTCCCAGGGCAGAGATTGTTTCTGTTCGGAACAATCAGGGACAATTTATTAGAGGAGGCAGAGACTAAGTCCCAGCAGGAGAAGCACAACTCTTAACAGAATACGGGAAGTTCCTTCCTGACAGACGCAATCACACCGGGCAAAGACAAGGAGGTCTGGGATGAAGAAGATAAAATAGATTTTACATTTGGTAAATATACACAGTGAGCGCACTTCATGGGTGGGAGGGGGAGGGGGACAGAGGAAAAAAAACCAGGCTCAAACTGGGGAGGTCCCCAAAAGCCAGGCTCAGGAATGGGTTTTGTTCTGGCAGCAATAACAAGTCACAGCTTTTTTGTTTGTTTGTTTGTTTTCAGTGCCAGGGCTCAACCCCCAGCCTATGAGCATTTTAGGCAAGCATTCCGCCCTGAGCACACCCAGCACATCCCCGGGTGGGTACGAACACACAAAGGGCTAAGTGTAGTTAGTTATTCCTTAGACGTTGAAAAGGGAGGATGAAGAGGACCCCGCCTAGCAGCAGGCTAAAAGTTCCGGAGCGTTCTGAGGCCCCTCTACCATGATGGATCTTGGACCTCTGAAGGTGAAACTGAGTATTAGGAAAGCAGGTGGCCGCTCCCACGATCCAAGCTTGGGCCACAGGGACGAAGAAAGTGCGCACTAACCCAGGACAAAGAGTTGCGCATCTGAAATTCATGTTCCCTGAACAGATTTCCTACCTCAAATTGCTCTCACCAGCTTGCCAATTTATTTTTCTGATTTTACATTAAGTCAAATGGTTTGGTTCTTAAAAAAAAAAAAAAAAAAAAGAAAGAAAGAAAGAAAAACGACCTCTTATAGGAAACAATAGGCATACAGAGTGAAAAATAAGCAGAAGGGAGCTATAAATCATATTTCCAAAAGTAGTAAGGTGGAATAATCACATCCACTTGAGAATAGTGGTCATAAAGGCATTATCTAATGTCTGATTAGATGGCCCTCTTCAAAAGCTAGCAATGATGACAATTCTGTTGCTGTCTGTGTCATCATAAGCCTGACTTCTCTTCAGAGGTTACAAGGGCATAAGAAAAATGGCTTTAAAAATAATCCTGTCATTTTTCAATTTCCAAATAAAATTGGCTATTTGGCTCGGAAAGTACTGCCTGAGAGATAAATCACTTTTTAAGAAAAACTCAACTACTATTCAATTTTTTCTTTATGTGGTAGACAGCCTCACTTCAAACACACGTGCTTTACAAGTTGAAGTATAGCAAAAACGTTTCTCTCCCCGAGCTGAGGAGAAGACGTGTTTACACTAACATGCTGCCTGCTTTCCGGCCTTAAGCCTGCCATTTGCCTGTTTTTTTGCATGAGCCCAATGTACTATGGGTGAACAATGGCGTGACAGACGCTCCTGCCACCTATGGAAACGCAACTGACTGTCCTTAGCGACTCCATGATCGCACTGTCCCGCGGTGAGCAGCTATTGCCGACTCGCGCTGCTCTGGATGTAGCCAGCGCTAAGAGCGGCCCACACCTCTTCATGTTCCACGAAAGTGCTGTCTGAAGAGCGGCATCTTAATCTTTTGCAAAAGGAAAGGGAACCAAGAAATGGAGGGAGGAGGAGGAAGGGGGTGCAGAGACAGTAGAGATATGTTATGTCCCTGTACCCCATGGGCAACACGAGCATTGTGAGCTGCAAACATGGACTAATAAGCAAGCACTGAAAACACACCCCTCAAGGGATAGAAGACTTATTTGGCCACCTCATTTGCCTTTGATCTCTTTTCATTAACAAGAAAAGCTGGTCTTAACAGGCATCTTGTTTTTTTAAATGTCCCATAGATCTTCATTACCTGCCATAAATCCAAAAATGTTTCGTCAGCTCAATCTGAGCCCATGCACACCAATGTGCACACAACCACCCACATCCCTCAACCCATCCCTCGACCTGCACTTGAGTTTGGCAGTGGTGAGTTTCCGTGTTCATTCTCTGTAGCTCTGCTGACCCTTGACTTTTTGTAGTTCATCTCTGGAGCATTTTTACTTAGAAAGCAATGCTAATAGTCTTTTTACCAAAAAAAAAAAAAAAAAAAAAAAAAAAAAAAAAAAAAAAAAAAAAAAAAAAAAAAAAAAAAAAAAAAAAAAAAAAAAAAAAAAAAAAAAAAAAAAAAAAAAAAAAAAATCCCAAATAGACATCTATTGACAAAAATTGACAGATCCTTCTTTTTAAAAATTTTAAATCTTTTATTTATTTGGAACAGGGTCTCACTATGCAGCTCAGACTCAGTGATTCTCCTGTCTCAGCAGTGCTGGGATTACAGGTGTGTGCCACTGTGCCCAGTTTCAATGACTGGCCTGGTGTGTCCAGGGTCCTGAGGCTGGCTCCGCATGCATACAGGACATTGAACTCAGGTCCTTGTACTTGCCTGGCAAGTGCTTAGACTGCCAAGCTATCTGTATAGCCCAGATCCTTTTTTAAGGCAAGGTTCTCACTATGTAGTTTAGGCTGGCCTTGAGCTCATGGAGATAGATCCTCCTGCCTCATCCTCCCAAGCACTGGCATTACAGATGGGTGCTATAGACTCTTTTGACAGCCCTGCTCTGCCACAACATATAAGACATCTGTTATACTGTGTTAATGGAATCAGGCATTAAGACATTTATTGGGGTACACAGAGGTTCTGTTTCCATGCGGTCATTGCTTATGTTGCCTTGTCCTATAAACACCTCCTGTGGACACCGTACCTACAGCTACCTGTGTCGCTCTTCTGCTTCACTCTCACCCAGCAGACTATCTGTTTTCTGAGGGCTTTTTACAATAATACTACCTTTTCTGAGCCTTCAAATCTCCTCAGAGTATCCTGGAGAAGATGCTCATGTTTAAGGAAGAATGGAATGCTTTAGGCTGCTGGACAGGAGCTCAGTGCTGGCCCTTCTGAGGTGTGGGTACTACTGAGGAAGTGTCCAAGTAACTTCAAAGTTACACAACAAACAGAACTGCTAGGAGATAGCAGTTAGATATTCACTATTTGGGGTGCTGTCCAGACAGAAAGAAAAAGGCTTAGAAGCTGTCCCTCTTCTCTACTTCTACCTACAAAAATAAATGACTAAAGGAAAATTCAGGAAAGTCCCCTGCTGTTCCTGGGTGCAGAATCAGAACCCCAATGTAGAGATGCAAAGGCACTGGTGGCAGCATTACAGCAACAGGAGGATGCAAGTCCTACCTAGATGTGTCCCTAGGAGGAACCCTGGTGGCAACTGCAGAGGGCTGACATTTCTATGGGGAACCACATTTCTTCTGATTTTCAAGGTGAAGCTGGCCCAGAACAATCATTCTTGAAGCTAGTGATAGCTGAGAGTCACATGAAATTTTTTTATGGGTTGCATGCAGATTCCTGGGCCCCACCTTAGAGTTTATTGGTTGGAATATTCAAGGTAAGGGAGGACCAATTATGTCCTCTTTATAGACTCCCCAGGTGACTCAGTTGTCCTGGAGCTTCTATCACAGAATTCTAAAATGCCAAATACTGAAATCAATGCTATTCCACATGCCTGTAACAATTACAGTAATACTCACAACACGTTGGTGATCAGTTCACACTCCACTTCCCCCCTGATGACTTGTTTTCTTTGGTCTTAGCTTTGGTGTCTCTACTAGGGGAGGGGATCTCAATCCTTCCTGGGAACCCAGGACAAAATGAGCTTTGCCTGGGTGCAGAAGTTACTTGAACTAGGTAGCTGAGGGCAGATGTAAACACCTCCTTCCAGGAATCTCTGGAAATTATATGCCTCCTAAATGCTCAAGAGGACTGAGTTCTGTTTACAAGTCACATGCTAATTCTGTTAACTATACTCCTATAAGGTATGACCGATTTAGACAGCTTTCTAAAGTCTGGCCTCACATATTTCTAGGACAGCATGTGTCTATATATGGCAGCAGGGGTGCTGGCCCAGGGTATGGCTTTACTTTTTATACTGTTGACTTCTATTTTGCTTCAAAATCAGAGAACAGGAAGGTGATTGGACTTCTGTAGTGGCTTTGTTCATTCGTTATCCAACTCTCTTCTCTGTAAAGACATGTAAGATCGGTCGGCTAAAGAATGAGCACTGGTGCCTCAGCTTGTGAATTTAAATTCCTTCCAGTTTTCTGGTTGCAGGACTTATTTCATGATTCTGGACACAACATGGAATGAATTCTGTGAGAATGGTGGGAAGAATTAAGTTAGTGAGCCAAGGCACCAGTGTGCCTCCATTGCCTAGAATTCTGGTTGAATAAATCAGGAAAATAATTGTCCTTAATTGGGAAGAGGGCACACAGCCAAAGATGGCAGTACTTCTCACTTTCTCTACAGACTGTGATTGTAGCCCTCAGTCCTCCTGTTTGAGCGTTTGGTTCTTTCCCCACCAGAGTGATGAGTACACAAGAGTTTGTGAACTGTATTTATCTTGGGTCATTTGGTTCAAATCAGCAAACTAAGCTGTTACGCCATCAGGAAGTAGGGAAGGTGGCATGACTAGTGCAAAGTTGAGACAGGCTACTTGCTACACACAACAATGAGGTACTCCAGGGGTCTTTGAGGGGACCATGCTGTCAAATGAAGAATCTGAAAATACTGTGTACTAAGCTGTTGTCAGTGAAGGGCGACTTCCCAGACTAACCCATCAGGAGCCTATCCATGTCTGTCTCTTGTTGCTTTTCAACTTTATTGATAGCATGATTTTTAATTGGATGGATCAATCAATGTTACCAAAAAAGAATATTTTATGGGACAGTGAGATAGCTCAGTTCTCTAAAGCACCTGTTTAGGCAAGCTTAGGCAGGCTCAGCAGACCACAGTTTGATCCCCAGCACCACATGCTGAGCCAGCCCCACCTTCATGGGAGGCTGAGCTGGACAAAAGAAATAATATTTTATATTTCTTTTATAGGTACAGAAATCTCATTTATTGGACTTTCTTGATCATTTTCAAGATTATACCTGACAGAGAGTATCTTGTCTTTAACGATCAAGATGGTATCCAAGTGATGGGGGGGGGGGAGTCAGGCTGCATTGGTGCACAGGGAATTGGTCTGACTACACTAGGGACTGTCTAGTGGCCTTCACTCTGCCAAATTGTTTTGATCCGACTTGCTACAATTCACACTTAAACACGAGATAATGGAATTTGATTTTTCTCACATAGAATTTCTTTTGCCACCCACCATCCTTTAAGCACGACAGACCCAATCTTCTGAAGTTTTCAACACCCACAGCCTGGCAACTCAGTGTAAGGAAGGAGAGAGGAAGAAAAAAAAAAAAAAAAACTCCTCTTATACAACATACACTTTGAAGAGTATTTTTAGTTTCTTCCGTGAAGTGACTATTTTATTCTTGTTACAAAAGCACTGAACTGTCAGCCACAGCTCATGGCTGCTAAGTTCTGTAATTCCCATGAACAACTTGATTAGTTCCTCAAGACAAATGAACAGCTTCACCTGAATTTCTTTGTCCAAATCATAACAATGAAAGCTTACCAAGGAGATGGGGGAATCTGCTCTCCCAGAAGATGGAAGTCTAAATCCTAATTTAGAATAGCGTACGTTAGATCTATAGCGTATCTTCTATTGTATACTGCCTGACAATGTGCATATGGAGTATATGTGCTGTTCAGGGGAAAAATGACAAATCTCAACTGGACAGCTGGAGTAGAATTTTACAAATGAACTACCGACAGCAGTATGCACTGGGTGTTGGGAATCAGAAGGAAATTCCCGGAGATCACCCCAGACCCTGAGTGGAGGCAGTGTTCATAGGAACCCAGGAAGAACAGAGTTCATATTCTGGTTATACTCCAGTCTCCTGCCCAATGTGGTCAAATCCAGGAAGCAAGGTAGATGGCTGATGGAGCCTGTAGGAGCACAGAGCAGAGTGCAAGGGACCACGGCAGCCAGGGGATCATCCAGGGGATCCTCAGTGGGAGACTTGTAGCAAGGAAGGAGGGTTGGGGAGAGGTGCTGCCTGGGATTTCTGTGCATCTCTCACTCAGTAAACACGCACTTCTTCAACACCTCTCGTAAATGAAAGTGCCTTGGAAAATGTATGTGAAAGGTAAAGGTAACTCTTCTCCCACACAGTTCTTCACTGAATGAAGGGAAACAGGGGCAAGCACAGGGACATCAAAATGAAAGCTAAGCTGGGGCCAGGCAGATAGTGTCTGTTCAGGCAGGTATAGGGACCAGAGTTCGATCCCCCCTAAGGCACACTGAGACAGCCGCTGAGACTGGGCATGGTGGTGCATGTGTGTGACCCCAGCACTTGGGAGGCTGAAAAACAGGAGGATCACTACAGTCCGTCTGTGTAGTGAGACCCTGTAGACACTGTACTAAATACATTAAAAAAAAAAAAAAAAGACAGCTAAGCTGTATGTGCAAGTATGACAGGCTATCGGTGCTAGAGAACTTCAGAAGAAAGAGCAGACAGGTGAGCTCTGGAGAACGTAAGTTTGGGTGGAAAATAGAGAATTTTAGAAGGCTGGGTCAAGGGAGCAAGGACATCCTGGAGCCCTTCAGTTCCCATCCCAGAGCTTCTGTGGAGTGACTGACTGGACTTCTGATTTCTCCAGTGAACTGAAGAACAGCTCATAAGCTTCAAGCATGTTATGGTTTGTATTTAGGTGTCTTCCCCAAAGCCTCATGGGGCAGACTTCTAGATGTCGTGATTACTGCACGATCCAATGCTGGAATTATGGGTGTAAGTGCTACACCTGGCCTGGGGAGGACAGCCTGAGTGCGATCTGCCTCTGCTGCTCTGCCATTGCTCCTCCCTTTTGGCTCTTGCTTTATTGCTGTTTTCTGCCACCATGAACTGTTACCCTCTACCATGTGGCACTCTGCCTTGGAGCAGGCTGAATATGGACTAAAACCTCCTCCACTAATTGTAAGCTAAGTAAACCTTTTCTTCCTTAATTTTAGGTGTTGGGGATTTTGTCCCAGCAATGAGAAAAAAGTAACCAAGACAAAGTCCCATATGCCACTTTTGAATACTTATAAGGTGTCCAGCGTTTCACGTGTATCTTACAAAAGCTTTATAATGCTGCTGATATGGTGTTTACTCCACATTTGATGGTTGAAAATGAAATTCCCAGAGGTGGGGTACCTTACCTAAGGCCACATATCCAGTGGAGGGAGAGCTGGGATCCAAAGCCATGTGACCCTGACCTTAGATTCCAATCTACTACAAACTACAAACAAGAACAAGGTCAATCTCTGGTACTGAAAAAAACAAAACAAAACAAAACAAACAAAAAAACAAAGGACTTAGCAATGACATCTGCTCTGCATTCAAATATATGTCTTAGTAATAGCCTCATATGTTCTCAGATAACGGGTGGCTAGAACTTTTCCCCTATTTTAGGCAGGTGCTTGGCTCATAAAATAGGTTATATTTTCAGACATACAGGTACTACCTATATCTAAGTATGTTTAGCATCTGCATTAGAGAAAGTCTGTATTGGTCTCCATCTTCATATCATTCCCCCTTAAAGCCTCCCAATGGCTTGTCACTATACTTGGAATTAATCTCATGAACTACGTGCACAATCCAACCCTACCAACCATTGCTCTGATTGCTCATTAACCAGTGTCTTCTTGTTCTGTGGCAGCCACACTAGATTACTTTCTGTTCCTTAAAAAAGTTCCTCTTCACATCACAAGTTCTTGCCCCAGGTCTTCAAATGGAATCCTATCTTCGCATTTCATGCATTACTTCCTTTGGCTATTCACTCTCACACACACAAAAAATGTCCTTTTCTGACTGTGCCCTACACTGGGCACCTCCTTCGCCAAAGCATTGTCTTATTTTTCATTTTATTGTTCTTTTAAATTTTATTTTCATTTTTGCCATCCCAGGGACTGATCTCACAACTCCACGCTTGCCAGGCAGGCACCTATGCCACTGAGCTATCTCCCTGGCCTAGCATTGTCTTACATTCACAGCACGCTCATCACTACACCTTGGTTCACTCACTCTGTCCACGTGAGGTTGGACACTGGCAGTATCTTATACAGTGCTAGACCATTCCAGTCCTTGAACATTGCCTGGCTCCTTAAATTTTTGCCCAAAGGAATTAATGAAGTCATAGAAATGAACTCTGGCCCAGAAAGAAAACAGCAGTATGATACTTAATGGTCATTTTTTGTTGTTTGTTTGAGGCAAGGGCTATGTAGTTCAGCCTGACTTCAGACTCACACCAGTCCTTCTGCCTCAGCCTCTCAAGTGCTGGGATTGCAAGAGTGAGCTGACACAGCTGGCAGTCACCTGTTTTTAAGGATGGATTATTTCTACTCATTTCAAGACCAGGAAAGACATATTCAGAGCTCCCTGGAACGTGCAAGCAACAGAGCATGGTAACAACAGGTACCTCTGGGCCCCCAGGCCACTGGGTTCCAAATCCATTATTGCTACTTATGATGTATGGCCATTATTAGAGGCCCCCAAATATGGTTGCTTAAATGTGATAAATGCTGTCTATTCTCTCCTGTGGTGTGGAAGCACATGATCCCATTTTCTAGCCAATAAAGAGGGAGGCCCTGAAGCTTCAGGAAGGCATGATCAGGAGTCATATGGGCCACTTTCACCAGAGGTAATTAAGAGAAGCTTGCAAATGTAGTGACTAGTTTAACGTGCCAACTAAAACTTGGCAAATTATGTCACAAAGGAAAGGGAGACTTGAGATGCGCTGGCTTAGGTGGAGGTCATCTTCATTTTACATATGGACAAACTAGGGCCCAAAAAACATCAGTACTTACCAGTCTTAATGAAATGATTTTCACTTGTAAGGAAAGAGAATTCATGACTGAATTGATTCCCACCATCATTTCCCTGTCTCATGCACTAATGACTCTTAAATGGGATTTGTGCCATTTTCATATGCCTTGACAAAAGTCCTTTAGTCTAGACCTCTTAGAGAAGTTTTAGACAAGGAAGGTAGGATATAAACAGAGGCAGGTGTCCAGAAGACCCTGTCTGGCTTTCTGATAGTATTTCTTGTTGCCTACACAATGTACTGTGCTACTGAGGACCCAGCCTTCTAGGTCATTGAGCACTAATACAGGAAGCCCTGGCTCACTGGTGAACAGAGTTGAGTGGTCAAGAAATCACTCTGGATCTCTGGCTATTGAATGACAACATATTGTTACTAAGTCATCCCATTCTACTGGCTAAGATACTCTTGTTGACAACTACTATCACAACATAATTATCAGCAGAACCCCTCTCAAGAGACCTCTAGTTTTGGTGCTAAGGTATATTGTAACCCTATCAACAGGTCTATGTTACCATTGGTGTTAATCCTTACAAATGTTGAGGCAATAAGTATGAAAATGTAGACAGGGTAACTGAGCAGGAGGCATGCCTGAATCTCAGTCCCTGTGTTTGACTGCCATTGTAAAGTTCCAGTGAGATGCTGCTCATTATTCTGCCATTCAAATGACAGTAACTCCTGTTTTCCTGACAACCCCCAAAAATATACGCATAAAGGATAATTTGATAATTGATTCTAGATTATAAAATACAATATAAAAATGGCTTGGATAGTGTTCTATGCTACAGAGTCACAATTAAAATGCCTGGATATAGAAGCATGCATAGTCACAAATTATTCAAATCATGTAAGATTTTATGAAATCCTATCTGTAAGAGGCAGGTAATAAATAACTGAGAATTTCTGTCTTTCATGTCTTATGCCCTTTGATTTTAATGACACTCTCATTTTTCAAAACAATATTGAGTTAGTCTGCATGCAGTTTCAGAAAACTGTGTTAATCAAAATTTACTTCGTCTGTGGTCCAACAGTTCTATTTCCCAGGAGTCATGACAAACACAAATCTACAAACCTGACAAAAAAATTGAGATCTGTAAAATAACAATGCTCTGAGAACTTTGCAATTAGGAATCAGATGTACATAATTAAAGATCAACACATAGAATAAGTACCTGCTTCTTGATGTTAGTATGAAGTATAGAACTTTTCCATTATCAAAGGGTAATGGGTAAAGGAAAAAGACAGCTACTCAAAGGACCCCCACTTAAGATAGAAACCAGAGTTTTATGGTAAATGATAAAAAAATATGAAATTAAAATTAATTTAATTTAAAACCATGTAGATTTTGGTGCAACTTTCAGACAAAATCATACTTAGGAATACATTTGAAGAAGCTGTATCACTTGTTGCTGGAATTTTACACCATTGCGATCAATAGCATCAATTAAATATGTCTCAGGACTTAATCAAAGAATTCTCTTAAGCTTTATCATAGCAGATACTCTTTTGAGGGGCTTTCCTCAGCCTCTGCACACTTGTCTTATTGGTCTGACCCCAGCAGTAATTCCCTGATCAAACTCTCCATGTGTGCCAGCTTTGAGCAGTGTCATACTTCCATCAACCTCATAAAAGATTCATCTTTCACAAGATTTACATTTTTACATTTGTTTTAGTCACTTCTTTGTCACTGAGGCAAAATATAAAACAACCAAAAATTAAGAGAGGAGAGATTTATTTTGGCTTCTGTTTTCAATTCATTGTTATCTGGATTCAAGGCAAAAACACATTATAAGGGCCCAGGATGAGGAAAAGTGGTTCAGCCACAGTGGTCCAGAAGGAGAGAACGGAGATGCTGGGGACAAGAACACAATTTTCCAGGTCAGACTCACAGTGACCCACCTCCAACCGAGACCTACCTCTTAACAATACATTCAGCTAATAAACTCATCAATGACTAAGTCACTCACCTCTCCTACATGAAAATTTTGGGGTATACTTTAGATATAAGACATAGTAATGTTGTAATCAGTTTGCATTGTGTAGCAGAGCATTTATTGATATCCCAAATAACTGGCAATCCTGAAGTCTAAACAAGAAAGTGATTAATGTAATTGGGAGCAATCAATACTAATGAAGACTATGTTGATAAGAAATAATTTTATGACTGTTTGGCCCATTAGATACCATGCTATTAGCACCCTGTGTCTCAAGCAACCCTGGCAAGCTCTCAGATAATGAACTCTGGAGTTCTAACTCCACTGACTTGTAGTGTAGTCTTGAGCAAGTCATTTTTCCCTCTAAGACCACCCCCCCAAAAAAAGGTTACTTTTTTGGGATCCAGAAAGTTCTGTGTACACATTTTCAAGCCTATGTTCTTATGGAAAATGGTCGTGTCTCTTTGGATTCTTGAGTGTAAATGTAGGAAGTCAACATATTCAATGTGACAGCTACACTGGCTTCCAATACGGGCATCCTGATTTCTGATTTTACCTGAGACAAATTCTCCACTGGAAATGAAAATGGAAGATTATACCCAAAGGACAAAACTATAAATTGTTACTAAGTATTGAGCCATTTAACGCTTGTTTGTTCCCATAATCTCACAATCCCCCCCTGAAACCTGTTTTAAGAAAAAAAAAAAATTAAAGCTTTGAGTTTATCATTTTAGGGGAGGCAGAATACTATGTAGAAGATTCAAGGATAAATATGTAATTGTGAGTTATTAGGGAAATACAGGACACTCAACTTGAATCCATTTCTAAGAATTTGCAATATCACTAAATAACTACGAGTCTAAGTTGTGATCGCTGCAAATATTACAGCTCACAAGACAAAAAATGACATGTATCCTGGGCAGAGCAAGTAGGCTTTCTGACAACAATAATAATTTGGCCTCTTCTAGTATTTGGAATTTTGACATCACTACAGCTATATTAAATACTAAAGGCTAAGTCAATTCTAAAGAGCTCTAGATGATATCCATATATATATATATATATATAGTAGCAAACACCAGAAAGTAAAACAAACAAACAAAAAAATTGTTTAAATAAATCAGCTTTTGTGGCCCGGCAGGATGGCTCAGTGGTCTAAAGCGCCTGCTTGGGAAAGCTTGGGTGGCTTCAGGGACCGCGGTTCGATCCCTGGCACCACATGCTGCGCCAGCCCTGCCCTCGGGGCGGGCTGAGCCGGCCATAAAAAATGAGTAAATAAACAAATAAAGGTTCTGAGACAAGAAAAAAATAAATAAAATAAAAAATTCTTAAAAAAAATAAAATAAATCATCTTTTTTAATCCGTTTTAGAACCTCCTTTATTAGACCTAAAGATCTGAATCTCCTTCAAAAGAAGAATTGAGGTAGAGTGATCTGGAGTGAGATCCCTGCATTAGTGTACTCCTGAACTCAAGGAATCTGAAAGACAATATTCGACAGCTGATGGGGTATAGCCTATAATTTCAGAATATTGATTAACTTTTAAAAATTTGGCACTCATAGCCAAATAGAGCCTATCCATTTCTTGGTGTGGAGTTTGAGATGTTTCTGAAAAAAATCTGCAGTAGGTTATAGAGATGGAGGTAATTCAAGTAATCTCAGAGGTCAGAACATGAACAGTTTAATGGGCTCTAAGAGATCAAATTTGTTGGACTCTTGATCAGACTATACTTCCTAATAGAAAAGACATATGGACCAAATTATGGAAGTGTGTGGGAAACAAGGCATAATTTATTAATATGCATTAGTATTGAGATTCCAAGTGAACAAATATTGAGTAGCTGACAATAAGGAATTATTTTCTACAGCTGAACTGCTGAGTTTATTAAAATAATTGATTTTCAAAAATTATACCAAAATGAAAGTAGATTAATAGTCTCTGATGAGATTTAAACACTTAAAACCACATTGACATTTTTGTTGCTAGCTTCTGCAGTATCTGTTCCTCCCATTTTAGTGGGCCTCCTATTTTTTACTGGGATCCTCCTTTTCCTACTAATCATTTCCATCTATGTCTCAGGGCTGGACTAGGCACTTAAGCACATGACTACGCAACTGCAGCACTGTAATCACAGCACAATCTCATTTTGATCACAGTGACTGGAATAACAGATGGACCAGGTGGAGAGTGAGTCTCTGGCTTTGGAAAAGACCACAGAGAAGAACTTTTATCTATGCTCAAACCCAGCACTTCTTTACCATCTTGAAAGGAGAACAAGTAGCTTCCAGGCACTATCTTAAGAAATCAGAGAAAACAGAGCCAAAAACTGAAAAGTAACTCAAATCTTGGAAGCATCATTACATCCCAAGTTCAGCCATGCCTGATACTCGCCAATGCTAGATTTTTCAGCCATGGGAGCCAATAAGTTCTAATTGCCAGGGTGGGCTCCATTTTTCTATCACTCAGAATAAAATAATTGTAATTAAATAAAAGCACTTTGTGTTTCTGCAAAACAATCATTTCAGGATGAATGTTGGGTAGCTGTGCTTTGTCCAACTTCAAGAACTAACATTTGAAGACCACCAAAGAAACGTCCTTGGACCTGTGGAGAAAGGCGTGAACTCCCATTTGCTGGAATGTAGTTTTGGGCAACGAAGTTCTAAGAAAGCGATCTTCCGAGGCAGAAGTTAAACGTGAGATCCACTATTAGTGAACTAAATCTGAAACATGAGTTGAGACTGATTTTGCCTGATAAAGATGTCACAGCTGATGAATATTATAGGCTAAATATCACCATTCTTATCCACTTAATCAAAAGTAATCAATAACCAGCATGAAACCTGTAATAGCACTTCATTACAAGTATGGATTTTAGATCACTGGGTCACTGTTATTAACATGAATAGTTTTCACCTTTAAAATGCTGGAGCGGTAGACATTGGCTGTTCAGACTTTTGAATTTCTAGGAACTCAGGGTGGTGAGGTCTTCCCCTTCATGCTTCCTGCTTAGAGGAAGCCGGTAGCTCAGGGGGATCGGCCAACCAACTGCTAGCACCTGCAGCAGTTTTCTGCTTCCCCAACCCCGCCACAGTATGACACTCTCCATCCCTAATCTTACACCACTTGGAGTCCCCTTTGTGTTGGCAACACCTGCAGGTTGTTAGCCACACATGCAGGTGATGACTGTGCCAAGTTTGCATTACTGACCATGCACTGGGAGAAAATAAAGTAGATAATCACTAGATGATGAGATTGGATTGAAGAAAGCAAAAGGGAAAGCATGTTTTGAACTTCCTCTTGCACCATGCAGCAGCACTCCACTTGGTGTCTGTTTAATACAGACAGTACACCAGGGGCTAAGGACCACTTCCCTCCACTTATCTGAACCGGGGCAAAGCCCCTACCAAGCCCCAACCTTTGTCCTAAGGCCTACTACTTCAGGCAGAGAAAAGACACAAAGATTCTTGAGCCCACCTTGACAAATTCCAAAGCAGGATGCACGCATGCTGGGTTCTCCCACGTGATCTATACGGTAACCTTTTTTCAAGTTGGAGCTTATTGAAGGCTCGTGCATATGGGCTACATCTTGTACATACAATTGTAAGTGAATTATGGGAAATGATATGTACAGTAGATAGAGCTAACGTAACTCAGCACACATCAATGATGCCAGTCATTCTCTAAAAGCCCCAGTGACAATGCTTTAGAACTAGTGCGACATTTTAAACTCTTAAACCCAACATCTTCAGCACTGAGGCCACGTTCCCCGTCCACTGGGGCAAGCCCGCCCATCTGAGCAAACAGTCACCTGGATAGAACTTTGCTGCTTTTGTCTTGTTTGTCAGGCACAAGGATTTAGAAACTTTTCTGGGATCCCCTCAGTCATGGTATCACCTTGACCCACTCTCTTCCTCAGTTCTTTCCAATAGGGATAAGTACTCCATTCTTTTGTTATGATGTACTGGTTACAACTGTGTGTCACAGTAAGGGAATGTGACTATGTATGTAATGGCTTTACAAGAAAGGCATTTAGGTTGCCATGTAGTAAGCCCAGGAGCAGGAAGATTACACGAGGTGCCAGCTGAGCCAGGTGAGGTTCTATTAGTGAGGAGGCAGTGAAGTCATCTTGGAGGCAACCCTCAGTGTCTGCCATTGCTGGGGAAAGATTATGCAGGATGTAGGTAATCAGGAAAATAAACCACCAACAACAGCAAGAAGCCAGGATTTAAACCATAGACTGGCCAAAGCTCATCTGTTCTCAAGCACAGTATGATTCTGGGTGAGCTGTGGCAGCTGGAAAGCACAGAGTCCCTGAGTTTACAAACAGGAGGGGTGGTTACCCAGATCCACTCTAATTTCCACCTTCCTTCTCAGGGGTAGGCAGTAACCCCACCGCCACTTGCCTTGTGACCTTGAGGTCTTTCTTTGGAGAGGATGTCAACACTCGATCTGCCTGCTGGGGCTTTAGAGGAAGCAGTCCCAGGTATCTACAGTGTGCCTTACACAGGATACATTTTTATATTGGTGGGCAGCTTAATGCTGAAGTATTGACCTGTGACAAGTTGTCTCTACAGCTGGAATTTCTTTTTCTTCAGTACTGGAGATCGAACCTAAGGCCTTAACACTGAGCTACGTTCACAGCCCATTTCTTATTTTTATTTTGAAATAAGGTCTTGCTATGTTGCTAAAGTTGCCCAGGCTGGGCTTGAACTTGCTATCCCCCTGTCTCAGCTTCCTAGAGCACTAAGATTGCAGGCATACATCACCACATGTGGCACACACACATATGTGCATGTGTGAGACTGGGGATGGAACCTAGGGGCCTCTACATGCTCGCGAGTGCTCTGCCGCTGGGCCACACTCCTGTTGTAGGCTTAGTCTGACAAAATCTCTCGGGTTGTCTGATCTCTGTTTAGTCTTTTTCTTACAAAAATAGCCACCCCTTGTGCTCACTTCGCAGCACATATACTAAAATTGGACCGATACGGAGAAGATCAGCATGGCCCTTGTGCAAGGATGACACACAAATTCATGAAGCATTCCATATTTAAAACAACAACAACAAAAAAGTCACCCCCTTGGAGAGGACCCACAGGTAGAAAAGTTCCATTTGGGCATTATACACACACACACATGGAAAGTGCAGTACACGGTAACATTAAATGGCAGAACTTTGTCACTCACAGACTCTGGTGAGAGAAGAGACGTCTCCAGGAGGGCGGGTGGGCAAGCAGTCCAGAGACTAAGAGAGGATCTACCAGCATTGCGAAGCACAAGGAAACCAAGAGTTGAGATTCTGGGCTTTATTTCTGTCGACCTCGCCCAGGCCTGTGGATTGGCTGGTTTAAGGAAAACACGTGTTAAGGAAGGACCTTATTCATAGGATTCCGGTGTGGACCGTTAAGTTTGTCATCCTCAGCAGCTGTGGGATCTGCTGGATTTGGACCAGTGAGAGGGGAATCAAGCAGGTTCCTTGACACTGTTGCCATGGCACACAGAAGTTTTAACTAGGCCGAAGGAGGCAGGGTTCCACTGGGTTTCAAATATTTAGGTCAGGGCTAAACATGGATACTGAGGCAGCAACTGTGTTGAACACATGTATGACATCTGCACTTACTAGCCAGGTCTGAGCAGAGCTTACAGTGTCTTCTAGGAGGAGAACTCCATTTGTGCGGGCCCATGTTCCACCTCGGCAGGGGTGGGCATCAAGGGGTCAGGAAGATTGTAGGAATACATTTAAGGAAGGGAGGATAAGTGCATGCTAAGGAACTGGATGAAAATTCACCTCCCAATTGCCTGCTTGCAGTGTGTTTGGCTTTTCCAGTAGCATAAATATCGAAGTACTTTATTTACCCAGTACTCCTGGAAAAAAAGCAGAATGACCAGAAAGAGTGGCTATGTTGTTGCTTCCCAGGTTGTCAATCTAGTTTTGTCTTGTTCAGTAGTAAGAACATGCTGGCAAACAACTTCCATGAACATGTAACATTATCTGAGTTTTCAATATGGTCCAGGCTAAAATGGCTAAATGTACAGTGGGAATTAATAAAATTTAGTTTTACATTAAAAACAATTGGGGGGGGGGGC